>JAGIQG010000002.1:1036714-1059711 GCA_024679065.1 Sphyrna mokarran
ATCCATTGCACTAACTGAGCCTTCAAGCCTCATCCTGACATAAGCCTCCTTTTTCCTTTTAACCAGCAAATTAACTTTTTTAGTACACCAAGGTTCTCTTACTCGACCATTTCCTCCTTGCCTGACAGGGACATACTTATCAAGGACTCGCAGTAGCTGCTCCTTGAATAAGCTCCACATTCCAGATGTTCCCAGTCCCTGTAGTTTCCTAGTCCAATCTATGCACCCTAATTCTCTCCTGATGGCCTCATAATTACCCTTCCCCCAGCTATAACTACTGCCCCCAGCTTCATGCCTATCCCTATCCATCACTAAGGTGAACGTAACCGAATTGTGGTCACTATCACCAAAATGTTCACTAACTTCCAAGCCTAACACCTGGTCTGGCTCATTGCCCAGCACCAAATCCAATGTAGCCTCACCTCTAGTTGGCCTATCTACATACTGAGTCAAAAAACCTTCCTGCACACTTTGTACAAAAACTGACCCCTCTAACGAGCTAGAGCTATAGCTATTCCAATCAATATTAGTAAAGTTAAAGTCCCCCATAACAATTACCCTATTACTTTCACTCCTGTCCAGGATCGACTTTGCAATCCTTTCCTCTACCTCTCTAGAACTTTTAGGAGGTCTATAAAAGACTCCCAACAGGGTGACCTCTCCTCTCCTGTTTCTAATCTCAGCCCATTACTACCTCAACAGACAAGTCCTCATCAAACTTCTTTTCTGTCACTGTGATACAGTCTTTGACTAATAATGCCACTCCTCCCCCCCTTCTACCTCCTTCTCTACTCCGACTAAGGCATTTGAACCCCGGAACCTGCAACATCCATTCTTGTCCCTGCTCTACCCAAGTCTCTGAAATGGCCACAACATCGAAGTTCCAGGTACTGGTCCAAGCTGCAAGTTCCTCCCCCTTATTGCGAATACTCCTTGCATTAAAGTATACGCATTTCAAACCATGCCCTACCCCACCCGTACGCTGCTGTGTTTTAGAGCTTTCCTCTATGACCCCCTTACTCTCATCCCTCTTAGCACCCCAACTATTTAGGATCCCACCCCCCCGAATCAGTTTAAAGCCCCCTGCATAGCCTTAGCAAATTTTCCCCCCAAGATATTAGTTCCCCTCTGGTTCAGGTGTAGACCATCTCTCTTGTAGAGGTCCCACCTATCCCAGAATGAGCCCCAATTGTTCAGGAACCTGAACCCTCCCTCCTGCACCATCCCCGCAGCCACGAGTTCAAACATTCCCTCTCTCTGTTCTTCTCTAAACTATCCCTTGGCACAGGCAAGAGTCCAGAGATAACCACTCTGCCAGTTTTGGCCCTAAGCTTCCACCCCAACTCCATAAATTTCTGTTTAATATCCCCTTCCCTCTTCCTTCCTATATCATGTGTCCCTACATGAACTATGACTTGGGGTTGACTCCCCTCTCCCTTAAGAATCTTTAAAAACCTATCTGTGACATCCTGGACTCCAGCCCCTGGGAGGCAACACACCAGCCCTGAGTCACTTTTATTACTATTTACTCTCCTATCTGTCCCCCTAACTATGGAGTCTCCAATTACTAGGCCCAATCTCTTATTCCCCCTACCCACCTGAGCATTCTCAGCAGGCTCACCCCCAGAGACCTGCTCCCTTTGGCCATCTCCAGTTGATTCTTCCTCAACTGTAGCCTCCAAGACAGAAAATTTGTTTTGGAGGGGAACAGCCCCGGGGGATTGTCTACCCGATTGCTTCTTACCCCTCCTCCTAATAATTACCCAAGAATCACTTTTAGGAGTGACTATCTCTTTGTAACTCCTGCCAATATCCTCCTCAACCTCTCGGATTATCCTGAGTTCCTCTAATTCCAGCTCCAGCTCCTTAATACGATCCTCAAGGAGCTGCAAATGTGCACACTTCCTGCAGGTGTAATCAGCAGGAACACTACTGGTGTCCCTCACCTCATACATACCGCAGGAGGTGCAACGTACTGCCTGCACTGCCATCCCTGATCACTTTAATTTACTTTAAGGAGAGAGAGAAAAAAAAACTTCCCACACACTTTTATTATTAGGTTAGAGGAGGGGGGAGGGTGGGATACTCTACCTGTGTAGAGTATCGGGTTTCCTCTCTGGACCAATTTATAGATACTGAGAAAACTACAACTACCGGCAGCCTCCTAATGACGACTTCCGGTTTCTAGTTAGTTTAAATAAAAACGGCAAAAACTACCCCCGCTCGCTATTTTAAACAAAGAGAAAAGTTAAAAACTACTTAACACTCAAACTTCACGCTCTCCCAAATCGCTGCCTCTCCGTGCTGCTCCAAGGGAACAATGAGGCTGATACCCAGAGGTTAGTACTTATATAGCTAGAAAACTACAACTACCGGCAGCCTCCTAGTGACGACTTCCGGTTTCTAGTTAGTTTAAATAAATCACACACTGACTTTCACTGGGGTACGGGTCCCACACACACTGACTCTCACTGGGGTACGGCTCCCACACACACTGACTCTCACTGGGGTACGGCTCCCACACACACTGACTCTCACTGGGGTACGGCTCCCACACACACTGACTCTCACTGGGGTACGGGTCCCACACACACTGACTCTCACTGGGGTACGGCTCCCACACACACTGACTCTCACTGGGGTACGGCTCCCACACACACTGACTCTCACTGGGGTACGGTCCACACACACTGACTCTCACTGGGGTACGGCTCCCACACACACTGACTCTCACTGGGGTACGGGTCCCACACACACTGACTCTCACTGGGGTATGGGTCCCACACACACTGACTCTCACTGGGGTACGGCTCCCACACACACTGACTCTCACTGGGGTCCCACACACACTGACTCTCACTGGGGTACGGGTCCCACACACACTGACTCTCACTGGGGTACGGCTCCCACACACACTGACTCTCACTGGGGTACGGGTCCCACACACACTGACTCTCACTGGGGTACGGGTCCCACACACACTGACTCTCACTGGGGTACGGGTCCCACACACACTGACTCTCACTGGGGTACGGCTCCCACACACACTGACTCTCACTGGGGTACGGCTCCCACACACACTGACTCTCACTGGGGTACGGGTCCCACACACACTGACTCTCACTGGGGTACGGGTCCCACACACACTGACTCTCACTGGGGTACGGCTCCCACACACACTGACTCTCACTGGGGTACGGCTCCCACACACACTGACTCTCACTGGGGTACGGGTCCCACACACACTGACTCTCACTGGGGTACGGCTCCCACACACACTGACTCTCACTGGGGTACGGGTCCCACACACACTGACTCTCACTGGGGTACGCTCCCACACACACTGACTCTCACTGGGGTACGGTCCACACACACTGACTCTCACTGGTAGGGTCCCACACACACTGACTCTCACTGGGGTACGGCTCCCACACACACTGACTCTCACTGGGGTACGGGTCCCACACACACTGACTCTCACTGGGGTACGGCTCCCACACACACTGACTCTCACTGGGGTACGGGTCCCACACACACTGACTCTCACTGGGGTACGGCTCCCACACACACTGACTCTCACTGGGGTACGGGTCCCACACACACTGACTCTCACTGGGGTACGGGTCCCACACACACTGACTCTCACTGGGGTACGGGTCCCACACACACTGACTCTCACTGGGGTACGGCTCCCACACACACTGACTGTCACTGGGGTACGGGTCCCACACACACTGACTCTCACTGGGGGACGGCTCCCCACCACACTGACTCTCACTGGGGTACGGCTCCCACACACACTGACTCTCACTGGGGGACGGCTCCCCCCCACACTGACTCTCACTGGGGTACGGCTCCCACACACACTGACTCTCACTGGGGGACGGCTCCCCCCCACACTGACTCTCACTGGGGTACGGCTCCCACACACACTGACTCTCACTGGGGGACGGCTCCCACCACACTGACTCTCACTGGGGTACGGCTCCCACACACACTGACTCTCACTGGGGTACGGCTCCCACACACACTGACTCTCACTGGGGTACGGCTCCCACACACACTGACTCTCACTGGGGTACGGCTCCCACACACACTGACTCTCACTGGGGTACGGGTCCCACACACACTGACTCTCACTGGGGTACGGCTCCCACACACACTGACTCTCACTGGGGTAAGGGTCGCAGACACACTGACTCTCACTGGGGACGGCTCCCCACCACACTGACTCTCACTGGGGTACGGCTCCCACACACACTGACTCTCACTGGGGGACGGCTCCCCCCCACACTGACTCTCACTGGGGTACGGCTCCCACACACACTGACTCTCACTGGGGGACGGCTCCCCACCACACTGACTCTCACTGGGGTACGGCTCCCACACACACTGACTCTCACTGGGGGACGGCTCCCCACCACACTGACTCTCACTGGGGTACGGCTCCCACACACACTGACTCTCACTGGGGGACGGCTCCCCCCCACACTGACTCTCACTGGGGTACGGCTCCCACACACACTGACTCTCACTGGGGTAAGGGTCGCAGACACACTGACTCTCACTCGGGTACGGGTCCCACACACACTGACTCTCACTGGGGTAAGGGTCGCAGACACACTGACTCTCACTGGGGTACGGCTCCCACACACACTGACTCTCACTGGGGGCGGCTCCCCCCCACACTGACTCTCACTCGGGTACGGCTCCCACACACACTGACTCTCACTGGGGTAAGTGTCGCAGACACACTGACTCTCACTCGGGTACGGGTCCCACACACACTGACTCTCACTGGGTGACGGCTCCCCCCCACACTGACTCTCACTGGGGCACAAGTACGGATTGCTCAGGTACAGAGCCTGGAGTATTATACACAAAGACACTGTTGATAGAGGTGAGCCCTCCGCTCGCACTGTCCAATCCCACAAGTTACTGTGCAGAATGAGAGAGCAATGGAAGAGGGTCTGTGAGTGGCTGTATGCCAGTGAGGTGCAATAAGGACTCCACTTGTTTGTTTGATTCGATTGATTGAATTGTTCTTTACCTCGCTGCCCTCCACATGGCCCGTTTCTCTGCCTCCATTGCCCGCCTCTCTGCAGGAGACAGGTCTTTATCCCGTCCCACGGGTAGGTCCGGACTCTGCACTCGCAACCTCTCCTGATACCGTCGCTCTGCCTTTGCAGTCCGAATTGGAGCCGCTCGCTCCGGGTATGCTGGAGATAATCTGTGGGAGTAAAACGCAATCACATTCCCATCATTCCTCAGAGAAGCGGACACGCAGTATAATCACAACACACAGGTACGCAGCACGATGGAGATACACAGGCACGCAGCACGATGGAAATACACAGGCACGCAGCACGATGGAGATACACGGGCACGCAGCACGATGGAGATACACAGGCACGCAGCACGATGGAGATCACAGGCACGCAGCACGATGGAGATACAGGGGCACGCAGCACGATGGAGATACACAGGCACACAGCACAATGGAGATACACAGGCACGCAGCACGATGGAGATACACAGATATACAGCACGATGGAGATACACGGGCACGCAGCACAATGGAGATACACGGGCACGCAGCACAATGGAGATACACGGGCACGCAGCACAATGGAGATACACGGGCACGCAGCATGATGGAGGTAGAACATAGAACATAGAACATAGAACATAGAACATTACAGCGCAGAACAGGCCCTTCGGCCTTCGATGTTGCGCCGACCAATTAGGAAAAAGCAATGACCCTCTAACCTAAACCATTCCTTTTTCATCCATAAACTTATCTACTAACCTCTTAAACGCCACCAAACTTGGCGCATCTACAACTGCTGCAGACAGGGCATTCCACTCCCGAACCACCCTTTGGGTAAAGAACCTACCTCTGATATCCGTCCTATAACTATCACCCCTTAATTTAAAGCTGTGTCCCCTCGTGCTAGCTTTTTACATCCTAGGAAAAAGGCTATCACTGTCCACCCTATCTAAACCTCTAATCATCTTATATGTTCCGATTAGGTCCCCTCTTAGCCTCCTCCTTTCTAACGAAAACAACCTCAAATCCCTCAGCCTCTCTTCATAAGACCTGCCCTCCATACCAGGCAACCTCCTGGTAAACCTCCTCTGTACCCTCTCCAATGCCTCCACATCTTTCTTATAATGTGGGGACCAGAACTGCACACAGTACTCCAAGTGTGGCCGCACTAGAGTTTTGTACAGTTGCAACATGACGTCGCGGCTCCGAAATTCAATCCCCCTACCAATAAAAGCCAAGACTCCATATGCCTTCTTAACAACCTTCTCGACTTGACTGCCTACTTTCAGGGATCTATGCACATACACACCAAGATCCCTCTGTTCATCTAGACTACTAAGAATCCTACCATTTGCCCTATACTCTACACATTTATTATTTCTGCCATAGTGCATTACCTTACACTTTTCCACATTAAACTCCATTTGCCACCTCTCGGCCCAGCTCTGCAACTTGTCCAAGATACACAGGTACGCAGCACGATGGAGATACTCAGGCATGCAGCACGATGGAGATACACAGGCACGCAGCACGATGGAGATACACAGGCACGCAGCACGATGGAGATACAGAGGCACACAGCACGATGGAGATACAGAGGCACGCAGCACGATGGAGATACAGAGGCACGCAGCACGATGGAGATACACAGGCACGCAGCACGATGGAGATACAGAGGCACGCAGCACGATGGAGATACAGAGGCACGGAGCACGATGGAGATACAGAGGCACGCAGCACGATGGAGATACACAAGCACGCAGCACGATGGAGACGCACAAGCACGCAGCACGATGGAGATGCACAGGCACGCAGCACGACGGAGATACACGGGCACGCAGCACGATGGAGATACACAGGCACGCAGCATGATGGAGATACACAGGCACGCAGCACGATGGAGATACACAGGCACGCAGCATGATGGAGATACACAGGCACGCAGCACGATGGAGATACACACGTACGCAGCACGATGGAGATACACAGGCATGCAGCACGATGGAGATACACAGGCACGCAGCACGACGGAGATACACAGGCATGCAGCACGACGGAGATACACAGGCATGCAGCACGATGGAGATACACAGGCACGCAGCACGATGGAGATACACAGATATACAGTATGACAGTGAGACGTGCAGATTGACGATGATACGCCTACGTGCAGCATTAATAGAAATTCTCTAACCCTGTCATTGAATTTGGACGTTGTTCATCATTTGCTGTCCTGTCCCTTGCCACGGTTTTCTGTTCTCCCCTGAAATTGTAAGAAATTATAAGAAATTTATAAGAATAAGCATTATAAGAAAGATGTGGAGGCATTGGAGAGGGTACAGAGGAGGTTTACCAGGATGTTGCCTGGTATGGAGGGCAGGTCTTATGAGGAGAGGCTGAGGGATTTGAGGTTGTTGTCGTTAGAAAGAAGGCGGCTAAGAGGAGACCTTATTGAAACATATAAGATGATTAGAGGTTTAGATAGGGTGGACAGTGATAGCCTTTTTCCTAGGATGGAGAAAGCTTGCACGAGGGGACATAGCTTTAAATTAAGGGGTGGTAGTTATAGGACGGATGTCAGAGGTAGGTTCTTTACCCAGAGGGTGGTAAGGGTATGGAATGCCCTGCCCCCTGTAGTTGTAGATGCTCCAAATTTGGTGGCGTTTAAGAGGTTAGTAGATAAGTTTATGGACAAAAAGGTTTAGGTTAGAGGGTCATTGCTTTTTCTTAATTGGTCAGCGCAACATCGAAGGCCGAAGGACCTGTTCTGCGCTGTAATGTTCTATGAAATCAACTTGAGAGCTCCTGTGAGACAGAAAGAAGCTTTAATTTTACTGGGCTCTGAAACCACCTTTCCAAGGGCAGACACACTGTACATACGCACAGTTATACAGACACTCTGTACATACCCACAGTTATACAGACACTCTGTACATACCCACAGTTATACAGACACTCTGTACACACCCACAGTTATACAGACACTCTGTACATACCCACAGTTATACAGACACTCTGTACATACCCACAGTTATACAGACACACTGTACATACCCACAGTTATACAGACACTCTGTACACACCCACAGTAATACAGACACGCTGTACATACCCACAGTTATACAGACACGCTGTACATACCCACAGTTATACAGACACGCTGTACATACCCACAGTTATACAGACACTCTGTACATACCCACAGTTATACAGACACGCTGTACATACCCACAGTTATACAGACACACTGTACATACACACAGTTATACAGACACACTGTACATACCCACAATTATACAGACACTCTGTACATACCCACAGTTATACAGACACACTGTACATACCCACAGTTATACAGACACGCTGTACATACCCACAGTTATACAGACACACTGTACATACCCACAGTTATACAGACACACTGTACATACCCACAGTTATACAGACACTCTGTACATACCCACAGTTATACAGACACACTGTACATACCCACAGTTATACAGACACGCTGTACATACCCACAGTTATACAGACACGCTGTACATACCCACAGTTATACAGACACTCTGTACATACCCACAGTTATACAGACACACTGTACATACCCACAGTTATACAGACACGCTGTACATACCCACAGTTATACAGACACACTGTACATACCCACAGTTATACAGACACGCTGTACATACCCACAGATATACGGACACACTGTACATACCCACAGTTATACAGACACTCTGTACATACCCACAGTTATACAGACACTCTGTACATACCCACAGTTATACAGACACACTGTACATACCCACAGTTATACAGACACACTGTACATACCCACAGTTATACAGACACTCTGTACATACCCACAGTTATACAGACACGCTGTACATACCCACAGTTATACAGACACACTGTACATACCCACAGTTATACAGACACTCTGTACATACCCACAGTTATACAGACACGCTGTACATACCCACAGTTATACAGACACACTGTACATACACACAGTTATACAGACACACTGTACATACCCACAATTATACAGACACTCTGTACATACCCACAGTTATACAGACACACTGTACATACCCACAGTTATACAGACACGCTGTACATACCCACAGTTATACAGACACACTGTACATACCCACAGTTATACAGACACGCTGTACATACCCACAGTTATACAGACACTCTGTACATACCCACAGTTATACAGACACACTGTACATACCCACAGTTATACAGACACTCTGTACATACCCACAGTTATACAGACACTCTGTACATACCCACAGTATACAGACACGTGTACATACCCACAGTTATACAGACACACTGTAATACCCACAGTTATACAGACACTCTGTACATACCCACAGTTATACAGACACGCTGTACATACCACAGTTATACAGACACACTGTACATACCCACAGTTATACAGACACGCTGTACATACCCACAGTTATACAGACACACTGTACATACCCACAGTTATACAGACACACTGTACATACCCACAGTTATACAGACACTCTGTACATACCCACAGTTATACAGACACACTGTACATACCCACAGTTATACAGACACACTGTACATACCCACAGTTATACAGACACACTGTACATACCCACAATTATACAGACACTCTGTACATACCCACAGTTATACAGACACACTGTACATACCCACAGTTATACAGACACGCTGTACATACCCACAGTTATACAGACACACTGTACATACCCACAGTTATACAGACACGCTGTACATACCCACAGTTATACAGACACACTGTACATACCCACAGTTATACAGACACACTGTACATACCCACAGTTATACAGACACTCTGTACATACCCACAGTTATACAGACACACTGTACATACCCACAGTTATACAGACACGCTGTACATACCCACAGTTATACAGACACGCTGTACATACCCACAGTTATACAGACACTCTGTACATACCCACAGTTATACAGACACCTGTACATACCCACAGTTATACAGACACTCTGTACATACCCACAGTTATACAGACACACTGTACATACCCACAGTTATACAGACACGCTGTACATACCCACAGTTATACAGACACGCTGTACATACCCACAGTTATACAGACACTCTGTACATACCCACAGTTATACAGACACGCTGTACATACCCACAGTTATACAGACACACTGTACATACCCACAGTTATACAGACACTCTGTACATACCCACAGTTATACAGACTCGCTGTACATACCCACTGTTATACAGACACGCTGTACATACCCACAGTTATACAGACACGCTGTACATACCCAGAGCCTGGGGATTCCTCACTCTTCCTGTCCACTTTCTCGATTTTGTACTCAACCCCTTCGATCACCACCGTGCCCTGACTACTGATATCAGAGATATGTTTGTCTTCATCTTCATCCTCCTCTTCTTCATCCAACATCACATCCTGAGGCCTGTGCCTCATCTTCCGCTCTGGAATACAGAATCTCATTGAGAAAGGCCCTGGTTTCGGTTTTATTCCCACCCGTTCTGCCTGAGTGCTGACTCCCTCTCAACGTCACCAAACTGTGTCATCGGACCCAGGGCTGCATTACGCGCCAGGCCCAGGGCTGCATTACGCGCCAGGCCCAGGGCTGCATTACGCGCCAGACCCAGGGCTGCATTACGCGCCAGACCCAGGGCTGCATTACGCGCCAGACCCAGGGCTGCATTACGCGCCAGGCCCAGGGCTGCATTACGCGCCAGGCCCAGGGCTGCATTACACGCCAGGCCCAGGGCTGCATTACACGCCAGGCCCAGGGCTGCATTACACGCCAGGCCCAGGGCTGCATTACGCGCCAGACCCAGGGCTGCATTACGCGCCAGACCCAGGGCTGCATTACGCGCCAGGCCCAGGGCTGCATTACACGCCAGGCCCAGGGCTGCATTACACGCCAGGCCCAGGGCTGCATTACACGCCAGGCCCAGGGCTGCATTACACGCCAGGCCCAGGGTTGCATTACACGTCAGCCCAAGGCTGCATTACACGTCAGACCCAGGGCTGCATTACACACCAGGCCGAGGGCTGCATTACGCGTCGGACCCAGGGCTGCATTACACGTCGGATCCAGGACTGCATGCGTGGACCCAGGGCTGCATTACGCGTCGGACCCAGGACTGCATTACGCGTCAGACCCAGGGCTGCATTACGCGTCGGACCCAGGGCTGCATTACACGTCGGATCCAGGACTGCATTACGCGTCGGACCCAGGGCTGCATTACGCGTCGGACCCAGGACTGCATTACGCGTCAGACCCAGGGCTGCATTACGCGTCAGACCCAGGGCTGCATTACACGTCAGGCCCAGGGCTGCATTACACGCCAGGCCCAGGGCTGCATTACACGCCAGGCCCAGGGCTGCATTACACGCCAGGCCCAGGGCTGCATTACAGATCACATCGAGGAATGTATGAGACATCAGACAGCAATGCTTGGTCACCACAAACACTAAGGCTGACTTTCACTGCAAGCTCAAGACTGCAGTCACCTTTGATTCCCAGCTTGGAAACACAGATGTTTCAGGTGGGATAGAGGGGGATGTAAAAAGGGTGGGGGGGAGTTACACTACTGGTTAAGGAGAATATCACAGCTGTACTCCAGGAGGACACCTCGGAGGGTTCATACAGGGAGGCAACATGGGTAGAGCTCAGGAGTAGGAAAGGTGTAGTCACAATGTTGGGGATTTACTATTGGTCACCCAACAGCCAGCAAGAGGCAGAGGAACTGATACATAGGCAGATTTTGGCAAGGTGTAAAAGTAACAGGTTTGTAGTGATGGGAGATTTTAACTTCCCCTGTATTGACTGGGACTCAGTGCTGGGTGTGTGGATGGGACAGAGTTTGTAAGGAGCATCCAGGAGGGCTTCCTGAAACAGTCTGTAGATAGTCCAACTAGGGAAGGGGCCGTACTGGACCTGGTATTGGGGAATGAGCCAAGTCAGATGGTCGATGTTTTAGTAGGGGAGCAGTTCAGGAACAGTGACCACAATTCAGTAAGCTTTAAGGTACTGATGGATAAAGATAAGTGTAGTCCTCAAGTGAAGGTGTTAAATTGGGGGAAGGCTCATTACAACAATATTAGGCAGAAACTGAAGAATGTAGATTGGGGGCAGATGTTAGAGGGCAAATCAACATCTGGCATGTGGGAGGCTCTCAAGTGTAAATTGATACGGATCTAGAACCGGCACATTCCCGTAAGGATGAAGGATAATTATGGCGAGTTTTGGGAATCTTGGATAACGAGAGATATTGTGAGCCCAGACAAAGAGAAAAAGGAAGCATTTATTAAAGCGAGGAGGCTGGGAACACACGAAGCAAGTGTGGAATACAAGGAAAATAGAAAGAAACTTAAGCAAGGAGTAAGGAGGGCTAAAAGGGGTCATGAAAAGGCATTGGTCAGCAGGATTAAAGAAAATCCCAAGGCCTTTTACACATATATAAAGAGCAAGAGGGTAGCCGGGGAGAGGGTTGGTCCACTCAAGGACAAGGGAGGGAACCTGTGTGGAGCCAGAGGAAATGGGCAAGGTATTAAATGAGTATTTTGTGTCAGTATTCACTAAAGAGAAAGACTTGGTGGATGAGGAGTCTGGGAAAGGATGTGTAGATAGTTTGAGTCTTGTTGAGATCAAACAGGAGGAGGAATTGGGGTTCTTGAGAAACATTAAGATAGACAAATCCCCGCCAGGGCCTGATGGGATACACCCCAGAATACTGAGAGAGACAAGAGAGGAAATTGCTGGGGCCTTGAGAGAAATCTTTATATCCTCACTGGCTACAGGGCTGGTCTCAGAGGATTGGAGAATAGTCAATGTTGTTCCTATGTTTAAGAAGGGTAGCAAGAATAATCCAGGTAATTACATAGAAACACAGAAAAACTACAGCACAATACAGGCCCTTTGGCCCACAAAGTTGTGCCAAACATGTTCCTACCTTAGAGATTACTAGGCTTATCTATAACCCTCTATCTTACTAACAGGTTAGTGAGCCTTACATCAGTGGGAGGGAAATTATTGGAGAGGATTCTTCGAGACAGGATTTATTCCCACTTGGAAATAAGTGGACGTATTAGTGAGAGGCAACATGGTTTTGTGAAGGGGAGGTTGTGTCTCATGAACTTGATTGAGTTTATTGAGGAAGTGATGAAGATGATTGATGAGGGTAGGGCAGTGGATGTTGTCTACATGGATTTCAGTAAGACCTTTGACAAGGTCCCTCATGGCAGACTGGTGCAGAAGGTGAAGTCGATCAGGATCAGAGGTGAGCTGGCAAAGTGGATACAAAACTGGTTCCGACAAAGAAGACAGAGGGTAACAGTGGAAGGGTGTGTTTCTGAATGGAGGGCTGTGACAAGTGGTGTTCCTCAGGGATCAGTGCTGGGATCTTTGCTGTTTGTAATATATATAAATGATTTGGAGGAAAATGTAGTTGGATTGATTAGTAATCTGGAAAATTATAGGCCGGTAAGTGTGATGTCAGTAGTAGGTAAATTATTGGAAGGAGTACTAAGAGATAGGATCTACAAATACTTGGATGGACAGGGACTTATTAGCGAGGGTCAACATGGGCTTTGTGCATGGTAGGTCATGTTTAACCAATATTAGAGTTTTTTGAGGAGTTTACCAGGAAAGTGGATGAAGGGAAGGCAGTGGATGTTGTCTACCTGGATTTCAGCAAGGCCTTTGATAAGGTCCCTCATGGGAGGTTAGTTAGAACATAGAACAATACAGCACAAACAGGCCCTTCAGCCCACGAGTTGCGCCAATCACATCTACCAATCCACAGACCTATCTATAACCCCCTATCCTATTCTTTTCCATATACTCATCCAGAAGTCTCTTAAAAGACCCCAGTGAGTTTGCCTCAACAACCTCCGACGGCAGTCGGTTCCATTCACTCACCACCCTCTGAGTGAAAAACCTACCCCTGACATCTCCTTTGTATTTGCTTCCCTGCACCTTAAATCTGTGTCCTCTCGTAGTGACCATTTCAGCTCGGGGAAATAGTCTCTGAGAGTCCACCCTATCTATTCCTCTCAACATTTTATAAACCTCTATCAGGTCGCCTCTCAACCTACGTCTCTCCAGTGAGAAGAGTCCCAGCTCCCTCAACCTATCTTCATAAGGCCTGCCTCCCAATCCAGGCAGCATCCTTGTAAATCTCCTCTGAACTCTCTCAATAGCCTCTACATCCTTCCTATAATGAGGCGACCAGAACTGCGCACAATACTCCAAATGGGGTCTGACAAGAGTCTTATAGAGCTGCATCATTACCTCCTGACTCCTAAACTCTATTCCTCGATTAATGAAGGCCAGTACACCGTACACCTTCTTGACCACTTCCTCCACCTGCGAGGCCGATTTAAGAGTCCTATGGACCCGGAACCCGAGATCCTTCTGCTCTACAACGCAGCTAAGACTCCTACCCCTTATATTGTACTCCTTCATCCCATTAGTTAGGAAGGTTCAGTCAATATGTATACATGGAAAAATAGGAAATTGGATTAGGCACTGGCTCAATGGAAGAAATGAGTGAGTGGTTGTGGAGGATTGTCTCTGAGTGGAGGCCTGTGACTAGTGGTATTGTACAGGGGTCAGTACTGGGTTCATTGTTGTTTGTCATCTATATCCGTGATCTGGATGATAATGTGGTAAATTGGATCAGCAAATTTACTGATGATACAAAGATTGGAGGTGTAGTGGACAGTGAGGAAGGTTTTCAAAGCTTGCAGAGAGATTTGGATCAGCTAGAAAAATGGGCTGAAAAATAGCAGATGGAGTTTAATGCAGACAAGTGTGAGGTATTGCACATTGGAAGGACAAACCAAGGTAGAACATATAGAACATAGAACATTACAGCGCAGCACAGACCCTTCGGCCTTCGATGTTGCGCCGACCAATTAGGAAAAAGCGATGACCCTCTAACCCAAACCATTCCCTTTTCGTCCATAAACTTATCTACTAACCTCTTAAACGCCACCAAACTTGGCGCATCTACAACTGACGCAGGCAGGGCATTCCATACCCTTACCACCCTCTGGGTAAAGAACCTACCTCTGACATCTGTCCTAAAACCACCACCCCTTAATTTATAGCTATGTCCCCTCGTGCTAGCTTTCTCCATCCTAGGAAAAAGCTATCACTGTCCACCCTATCTAAACCTCTAATCATCTTATATGTTTCAATAAGGTCTCCTCTTAGCCGCCTGCTTTCTAACGAAAACAACCTCAAATCCCTCAGCCTCTCCTCATAAGACCTGCCCTCCATTACCAGGCAACATCCTGGTAAACCTCCTCTGTACCCTCTCCAATGCCTCCACATCTTTCTTATAATGTGGGGACCAGAACTGCACACCATACTCCAAGTGCGGCCGCACTAGAGTTTTGTACAGTTGCAACATGACGTTGCGGCTCCGAAATTCAATCCCCTACCAATAAAAGCTAAGACTCCATATGCCTTCTTAACAACCTTATCGACTTGATTGCAAACTTTCAGGGATCTATGCACACATACACCAAGATCCCTCTGTTCATCAACACTATTAAGAGTTCTACCATTAGCCCTATACTCTACACATTTGTTATTCCTGCCAAAGTGAATTACCTCACACTTTTTACACTGATGTAAGTGTAGTGGAACAGAGGGATCTGGGAATACAGGTACATAATTCCCTAAAAGTGACGTCACAGGTAGATAGGGTCATAAAGAGTGCTTTTGGAACATTGGTCTTTATAAATCAAAGTATGGAGTGTAAGAGTTGGAATGTTATGGTGAGATTGTATAAGACATTGGTGAGGCTGAATTTAGAATATTGTGTACAGTTTTGGTCACCTAATTACAGGAAGGATATTAATAAGGTTGAAAGAGTGCAGAGAAGGTTTACAAGGATGTTGCCATGAGTTGAGAAGCTGAGTTACAGAGAGAGATTGGATAGATTAGGACTTTATTCCCTGGAGTGTAGAAGAATGAGGAGATATTTGATAAGAGGTGTATAAGATTTTGATGGGTATCGATAGAGTGAATGCAAGCAGGCTTTTTCCACTGAGCCTGGGGGAGAAAAAAAACCAGAGGACATGGGTTAAAGGTGAAGGGGAAAAGTTTAAAAGGAATATTAGGGGGGATTCTTCACACAGAGAGTGGTGGGAGTGTGGAATGAGCTGCCGGATAAAGTGATAAATGTGAGCTTACTTTTAACATTTAAGAAATACTTGGACGGGTTCTTGGATGAGAGGGGTGTGGAGGGATATGGTCCAGGTGCAGGTCAGTGAGACCAGGCAAAAAAATGGTTTGGAACAGACAAGAAGGGCCAAAGGCCTGTTTCTGAGTGATAATGTTCTATGGTTATAGTAAGTTTGCAGACAACACAAACGTTGATGGATTTGCAGATAGTGATGAGAACCATCAGAGGATACAGCAGGATATAAATCAGTTGGAAACTTGGCTGAGAGATCGCAGGTGGAGTTTAATCCGGACAAATGTGAGGTAATGCATTTTGGAAGATCTAATACAGATAAGAAATATACAGTAAATGCCAGAACCCTTAAGAGTATTAATAAGCAGAGGGATCTGGGTGTACAGGTACACAGGTCACTGAAAATGGAAATACAAGTGGGGAAGGTAGTTAAGAAGGCATACGGCATACTTACCTTCATCGGTTGGGGCATTAAGTTTAAAAATTGGCAAGTCATGATCCAGCTTTATAGAACCTTAGTGAGGCTGTGTTTGGAATATTGTGTTCAATTCTGGTCACCACACTCCCACAAGGATGTGGAGGCTTTGGAGAAGGTACAGAAAAGATTTACCAGGATGTTGCCTGCTATGGAGGGCATTAGCTACAAAGAGAGGCTGGAGAAACTTGGTTTGTTCCCATTGGAGTGATGGAGGTTGAGGGGAGACCTGATAGAAATCTATAAGACTATGAGAGGCATGGACAGAGTGGATAGTCAGAAGCTTTTTCCCAGGGTGGAAGAGTCAATTCCTAAGGGGCACAGGTTTAAGGTGCGAGGGGTAAGGTTTAAAGGAGATGTACAGGGCAGATTTTTTACACAGGGAGCATGGGGGGTAGGGGGGTGGGTGGGGGGGAGAGAATGGAAGCGGAGACAGTAATGACTTTTAAGAGGCATCTGGACAAGTCCATGAATAGGATGGGAATAGAGGGATATGGTCCCCGGAAGGGTCGGGGGTTTTAGTTCAGTCGAGCAGCATGATTGATGCAGGCTTGAAGGGCCAAAGGGCCTGTTCCTGTGCTGTAATTTTCTTTGTTCTTTTGGTTATTGTCTATGCAAAGTTTGCACATTCTCCCCATGTCTGTGGGTTTCCTCCTACAAAGATGGTGTGATGGATTGTTCATGACCAAGATTATGGGGATAGAACGCAGGAGTGTTGTAGATCGAGTGCTTGGCCTAGGATTCAAGGTTGGTGCAGACTCAATAGGCCACATAGCTACCTTCTACATGTAGGAATTAAGAATTGAGTCTGACGCTGCATTGCCGTACTGACGAATTGCTGAAATACTAAGAGCCTGAGAGTTCTCGCGGTTAGATATAAAAGAACAAACATCAATCCTCTGAAGTGAGGTTATCCCCAGAGTCAATCTTTTTGGCTTAACCAATTAAACTAAACCAAATTATCTCCAGAACAAATTAAAAGGGGCAGTTCCTAAAGCGGGCAGGGGGAGGGGGAGGAAGGAAAGGAAACATAAAACATCAAATTAAAACCTGATTAAGGGGGTCGATGATACACCCCCCGCGGTGCCCAGCGGGTGTAGAAAGCATTAACAGTGCCCTCGTAACCGCATACTCCCTCTCCAGAGACACCCGGCTGCCATGGTGAAGGGGCAGACAATCGGGTTGGACGACTGCCCCTCGGTGACCTGCTCCCTGGGCCTGTTAATGACAGATTTTGCCAGGGTCAGGAGCAGGTTCACGAGGAGGTCTCTTCCTCCTGTGTGTCCCATCTGCACAGGGTGTGTGTAGATAAGGAGTGTGAGACTGAAGGCCAAACAAAACATCAATAAAAGCTGTTTGAGGAAACTATAAAGGGGGTACAGTCTCTAACAAGTAACATAGATATGGTCCACAGACTCCACAAGATTGCAAAACATGCACGTGTCTTGGCAGCCCATAAACTGATATAACCTACGGCCCAGAATCCTGGCTGATATTTGCCTCTTGATTAACATCACAATAACAAATCACTTTCACATTGCTGTTTGTTGGAGCTGCCTCTGTTTGTCAAATGGCTATTGGGAACAAACAGTTCAGACCAGTACTCTAATTTCACCACTTTCATTGGTGTTCTCTTTTAAGATATACAAGACCAGTGTGAGCCCAGACCCTTAGTTCATAAGTTTATACTGTTATTCGCCTTCTGTGTTTGTTTCCTGCATCACAACAGATTTCAAAAACACTTCATTACAATGCACGGTGGCCAGGGGAGATGCTATATAAATGCAACTTTTTCTTTCCGAGCCCAAGCTTGGAGTGTAGAGATTGAAGAGGTTGATGGGTGCTGGATATAACTGTAGATGGCACTGTGATCCTCTGATACACTCAAATGGCTGCTCTTTTAATGGCCTACACTGCAGAATGTATTACCCTGTGTATAGTCAGGGTTTACTTACATAGAACATAGAACATTACAGCGCAGAACAGGCCCTTCGGCCTTCGATGTTGCACCGACTAATTAACAAAAAGCAATGACCCTCTAACCTAAACCATTGCCTTTTCATCCATAAACCTATCCACGGACCTCTTAAACGCTCCCAAACTTGGCACATCTACAACTGCTGCAGGCAGGGCATTCCACTCCTGAACCACCCTTTGGGTAAAGAACCTACCTCTGATATCCGTCCTATAACTATCACCCCTTAATTTAAAGCTGTGTCCCCTCGTGCTAGCTTTCTCCATCCTAGAAAAAAGGCTATCACTGTCCCCCCTATCTAAACCTCTAATCATCTTATATGTTTCGATAAGGTCTCCTCTTAGCCGCCTCCTTTCTAACGAAAACAACCTCAAATCCCTCAGCCTCCCCTCATAAGACCTGCCCTCCATACCAGGCAACATCCTGGTAAACCTCCTCTGTACCCTCTCCAATGCCTCCACATCTTTCTTATAATGCGGGGACCAGAACTGCACACAATACTCCAAGTGCGGCCGCACCAGAGTTTTGTACAGTTGCAACATGATGCTGCGGCTCCGAAATTCAATCCCCCTACCAATAAAAGCTAAGATATCACAACAGCAGGAACTTACATTTATATATAACCTTTAACACCATAAAACAACCCAAAGAGGGAGACAGGCCAACAATACAAACCAGAAGCAGGAGGAGGCCACTCAGCCCTTCGAGCCTGCTCCGCCATTCATTTTGATCATGACTGATCATTAAATTCAATATCCTCATCTCCTCTTCCCCCCATATCCCTCAATCCCTTCAGCCCCAAGAGCAAAATCGAATTTCTTCTTCAAATCAGACAACATTTTGGCCTCAACTACTTCCTGTGGGAGTGAATTCCACACATTCCCCACCCTCTGGGTAAAGAAATTTCTCCCCACCTCAGTTCTAAAAGGTTTACCCCTTATCCTCAAACTATAACCCCGAGTTCTGGATTTCCCCACCATTGGGGAATAATCCATTAGACAAACCAGCCTCCCATCTCCTTGTCCTGCTGCCTCAGCAAAGCAGCCAGCATAACCAAGGACCCCACGCACCCCAGACTGTACCCAAATTCAGCCAAAGCTATCATCTAATATTTGACAGTCACAAGGTACACAACACACTAAATGCAGCTTGACCCGACTCCCACCTATCTTAAAGTGACCCCCAGCCACTCCCAAATCTACCATCACCGCCTCCAAAACCATGCCAAGAAGACCCAGATGAGGCCACTAAAAACACGGACAAAGACCAGTACAGCACAGGAACAGGCCCTTCAGCCTTCCTAGCATATGCCAATCCTATCTAGACCAACCGAATATATCCTTCTAATAAGTCTGTCCATATGTCTACCCAGATAAATGTGGCTAATGTGTCTGCCTCGACCACCTCACCAGGCCCCTACCACCTTCTGTGTAAGAAACATCCCCCCCTCCCCTCATCTCCACTGAACCTTTCCCCCTTATCTTGAACTTATGTCCTGTTGTAATTGTCATTTCTGCCCCTGGGAAAAAGCTTCCAACTGTTCACCCTATCAGCACCCCTCATAATTTTATAAATCTCTATCACGTTGCCTCTCAGTCTCCATCTTTCCAGGGAGAACAATCCCAGTTTATTGAAACTGGGAGATGACACTGTGGCACAGTGGTTAGCACTGCTGCCTCACACAGCCAGGCACCCAGGTTCAATTTCTGGCTTGAGTCACTATCAGTGTGGAGTTTGCATGTTCTCCCTGTTTGTGCTTGGATTTCCTGTGGGTGCTCTGGTTTCCTCCCACCGTCTGAAAGACGCATGGGTTAGGATTTAGCGTGTGACCATCTTAAATTCTCCCTAAGTGGAAGCGAACAGGTGCTGGAGTGTGGCAACTGGGGGATTTTCACAATAACTTCATTGCAGTATTAATGTAAGCCTACTTGTGACATTTATAAATGAATCCAATTTATTCAATCTCTTCTCATAACTAAAACCCTCCATACCAGGCAACATCCTGATAAACCTTCTCTATACTCTCTCCAAAGCCTGCACATCCTTCTGGTACTGCGGCGATCAGAACTGGAAGCAATATTCCAAATGTGGCCTAACCAGCGTTCTATACAGCTGTAACATAATTTGCCAACATTTATGCTCGATGCCCTATCTGATAAAGGCAAATATACCATATGCTTTCTTCAGCACCTTTTCCACCTGTGCTGCCACTATTTAAGGATCTGTGACCCGTACTCCCAGATCTCTCTGTGTGTCTATGCTCCTGATGGTTCATTTATTTTATAGCTCCCACCTGAATTGGATCAAACAAAATGCAAGGTTGTAGATAGCAGTGTGATCCAGGACAAGCAGAGCCTGAGGCTTAAGGAGCCGTATTTGCTAGAGTTTCCAAGAATGACAGGGGATTACATTGAAACATACAAAATACTGAATGGAGCAAACGGGGTTGATGGAATGGACAGGGGAGGCGGAAGGGACAGTGTGTGTGTGTATGTGAGAGAGAGATAGAGTGTGTGTGTGTGTGTAAGTGGTTGTGATGATAGAGAGTGTCTGTTGTGAAAGACTGACGGGGGTGGGGGGGGGGGGGGGGGATGCGCGCGCAGCGGGAGGGGGGGGAGTGCGCGCGCATGAGAGGGGGGAGCGCGCGCGCGCGCGAGAGAGGGGGAGTGCGCGTGCGCAAGAGGGGGAGCGCGCACACACAAGAGACGGAGAGAGCACGCGCGAGAGACAGAGTGTGCGCGTGAGAGAGTGTGAGAGAGTGTGAGAGAGAGTGGAAGAGAGAGAGTGTGTGAGAGAGAGAGTGTGAGAGAGAGAGTGTGAGAGAGAGTGTGAGTGTGTGAGAGTGAGTGTGTGAGAGAGAGTGTGTGTGAGAGAGTGTGTGTGAGAGAGTGGTGTGAGAGAGTGTGTGTGAGAGAGTGTGTGAGAGAGAGTGTGTGAGAGAGAGTGTGTGAGAGTGTGTGAGAGAGTGGAGAGAGTGAGAGAGATTGTGAGACAGATGTGATGTAGAGTGTGAAGAGAGTGTGAGAGAGTGTGTGAGAGAGTGTGTGAGGAGTGTGTGAGAGAGTGTGTGAGAGAGTGTGTGAGAGAGTGTGTGAGAGAGTGTGAGAGAGAGTGTGAGAGAGAGTGTGAGAGAGAGTGGGAGAGAGAGTGGGAGAGAGAGTGGGAGAGAGAGTGGGAGAGAGAGTGGGAGAGAGAGTGGGAGAGAGAGTGGGAGAGAGAGTGGGAGAGAGAGTGGGAGAGAGAGTGGGAGAGAGAGTGGGAGAGAGGAGAGAGAGTGGGAGAGAGATGGGAGAGAGAGGGGAGAGAGAGTGGAGAGAGAGTGGGAGAGAGAGTGGTGAGAGAGGGGAGAGAGAGTGGGTGAGAGAGAGTGTGAGAGAGATGGGAGAGAGAGTGGGAGAGAGAGTGTGAGAGAGTGTGTGTGAGAGAGTGTGTGTGAGAGAGAGTGTGTGTGAGAGAGAGAGAGTGTGTGAGAGGAGAGTTGTGTGAGAGAGAGAGAGTGTGTGAGAGAGAGAGAGTGTGTGAGAGAGTGTGTGTGAGAGAGAGTGTGTGTGAGAGAGAGTGTGTGAGAGAGAGTGTGTGTGAGAGAGAGTGTGTGTGAGAGGGAGTGTGTGTGAGAGGGAGTGTGTGTGAGAGAGTGTGTGTGAGAGAGAGTGTGTGTGAGAGAGTGTGTGTGAGAGGGAGTGTGTGTGAGAGAGTGTGTGTGAGAGAGAGAGTGTGAGAGAGAGAGTGTGGTGAGAGAGAGTGTGAGAGAGAGTGTGAGAGAGAGAGTGTGTGTGAGAGAGGGTGTGTGAGAGAGGTGTGTGAGAGAGTGTGTGAGAGAGGTGTGTGAGAGAGAGTGTGTGAGAGAGAGTTGTGTGAGAGAGAGTGTGTGAGAGAGGTGTGAGAGAGAGTGTGAGAGAGATTTGAGAGAGAGAGTGTGAGAGAGTGTGTGAGAGAGTGTGAGTGAGAGAGAGTGTGAGAGAGAGTGTGAGAGAGAGTGAGAGAGTGTGAGAGAGTGTGTGAGAGAGTGTGTGAGAGAGTGTGTGAGTGTGTGAGAGTGTGTGAGAGAGTGTGTGAGAGAGTGTGTGAGAGAGTGTGTGAGAGAGTGTGTGAGAGAGTGTGTGAGAGAGTGAGTGAGAGTGAGAGAGAGAGTGTGTGAGAGAGAGTGTGTGAGAGAGAGTGTGTGAGAGAGAGTGTGTGAGAGAGAGAGTGTGTGAGAGAGAGTGTGTGAGAGAGAGTGTGTGAGAGAGGG
>JAGIQG010000002.1:1059811-1108723 GCA_024679065.1 Sphyrna mokarran
TAGAGAGAGAGAGTGTGTGATAGAGAGAGAGAGTGTGTGTGATAGAGAGAGAGAGTGTGTGATAGAGAGAGTGTGTGTGTGATAGAGAGAGAGAGTGTGTGATAGAGAGAGAGAGTGTGTGTGATAGAGAGAGAGAGTGTGTGATAGAGAGAGAGAGTGTGTGATAGAGAGAGAGAGTGTGTGTGATAGAGAGAGAGAGTGTGTGTGAGAGAGAGAGAGAGTGTGTGATAGAGAAGAGTGTGTGAGAGAGAGAGTGTGTGAGAGAGAGAGTGTGTGAGAGAGAGAGTGATGGAGAAGAGAGTGAGGAGATGAGTGTGAATAGGAGAGAGAGTGAGGGAGAGAGTAGGAGAGAGAGTGTGTGAAGAGAGAGAGTGTGAGAGAGGGAGTGTGAAGAGAGAGAGTGTGTGTGAGAGAGAGAGAGTGTGTGAGAGAGAGAGAGTGTGAGAGAGAGAGTGTGAGAGAGTGAGTGTGAGAGAGAGAGTGTGTGAGAGAGAGAGTGTGAGAGAGAGAGAGTGTGAGAGAGAAGAGAGTGTGTGAGAGAGCGAGTGTGTGAGAGAGAGAGAGTGTGAGAGAGAGAGAGGTAGAGAGAGAGAGTGTGAGAGAGAGAGAGTGTGAGAGAGAGAAGTGTGTGAGAGAGAGAGTGTGTGAGAGAGAGAGTGTGTGAGAGAGAGAGTGTGTGAGAGAGAGAGTGTGTGAGAGAGGGAGTGTGTGAGAGAGTGTGTGTGAGAGAGAGTGTGTGAGAGAGAGAGCGTATTAACAAAAAAATTAGAAAGCAAGACCTTAAATGTAGCAATCCCCAGATTACCTCCAGAGGAATATGCGAGTGAGTGCAGAAATGGGAGGATAAGGGAGATGATTGAGTGGCTGCAAAGATGGTGCAGGAGAGAGAGCTTTAGATCCCTGGGACACTGTACAAACCGAACAGATCATTCCCAAACAGAACAGAGACTGAGTTCCTTGAGGAGCATTTTGCTAGTGCTGCTGTGAGGGGCTTTAAACTAACTCAACAGGGGGCAGGAAGGAAGAGCAAATATGAGAGGAATACCAAGATACATAAAATACTGGGAGAGAGAGAGAGCATAGAACATAGAACATAGAACAATACAGCACAGAACAGGCCCTTCGGCCTTCGATGTTGTGCCGACCAAAATAAAAAGCAATGCCCCTCCAAACTAAACCATTCCTTCTCTTCCATATACTTATCAATTAACCTCTTAAACGCCACCAAACTTGGCGCATCTACAACAGCTGCAGGCAGGGCATTCCACTCCCTAATCACTCCTTGAGTAAAGAACCTACCTCTGATATCCGTCCTATAACTCATACCCCTTAATTTAAAGCTGTGTCCCCTCGTGCTAGCTTTCTCCATCCTAGGAAAAAGGCTATCACTTTCCAAAAAGAGAGAGTGTGTGAGAGAGAGTGTGTGAGAGAGTGTGTGTGAGAGAGAGTGTGTGAGAGAGAGTGTGGGAGAGAATGTGAAGAGAGAGAGTGCGGGAGAGAGAGTGTGAAGAGCACTAGAATACAGAATGGTAAGTTAATACGTGTATAAGATAATGAAGGGGATGGATAGGGTAGAGGTTGAGAGACTCTTCCCGCTTAACAAAGATAGCAGGACTAGAGGGCACAGCCTCAAGATTGGGTGGGGGGGAGGGTGGACAGTTCAGATCGGAACTGCAGAGGGGTTTCTTCATGCAGAGGGTGGTGAATCTTTGGAATTCTCTGCCTGATGAGGTGGTGGAGGCTTCCTCGCTGAATATGTTCAAGTCAAGAGTGGATAGGTTTCTGATTGACAAGGCATACGGAGTCTTAGCTTTTATTGATAGGGGGATTGAATTTCGGAGCCGCAACATCATGTTGCAACTGTACAAAACTCTAGTGCAGCCGCACTTGGAGTATTGTGTACAGTTCTGGTCCCCACATTATAAGAAAGATGTGGAGGCATTGGAGAGGGTACAGAGGAAGTTTACCAGGATGTTGCCTGGTATGGAGGGCAGGTCTTATGAAGAGAGGCTGAGGGATTTCAGGTTGTTTTCGTTAGAAAGGAGGCGGCTAAGAGGGGACCTTATCGAAACATATAAGATGATTAGAGGTTTAAATAGGGTGGACAGTGATAGCTTTTTTCCTAGGATGGAGAAAGCTAGCACGAGGGGACACAGCTTTAAATTAAGGGGTGATAGTTATAGGACGGATATCAGAGGTAGGTTCTTTACCCAAAGGGTAGTTCGGGAGTGGAATGCCCTGCCTGCAGCAGTTGTAGATGCGCCAAGTTTGGTGGCGTTTAAGAGGTTAGTTGATAAGTTTATGGATGAAAAGGGAATGGTTTAGGTTAGAGGGTCACTGCTTGTTCCTAATTGGTCGGCTCAACATCGAAGGCCGAAGGGCCTGTTCTGCGCTGTAATGTTCTATGCTCTAAGGGAATTAAGGGTTATGGGGAGAAAGCGGGAAAGTGGTACTGAACCACTTCAGATCAGCCATGATCTTATTGAATGGCGGAGCAGGCTCGAGGGGCTGGATGGCTGACTCCTGCTCCTATTTCTTATGTTCTTATGAAAGGGAGATAGTAATGATGTGTAAATAGTGTTATTGTGTATGTACGTGAATGCACGGATTGTAGTTAACAAGATTGCAAAATTATCGGCACAGATTGTCAAGTGGAAATACAATGTTGTTGCATTAACAAAGACCCGGATAAAGGAAAGACAGGATTGGGTGTTAAATATTCCTGGGAATAAGGTGTTCAGGAAAGACAGGAGAGGAAGGAAGTGAGGAGCGGGTACTGTTTGCTAAGGAGAGCATTGCAGTGTCGGAGAAAGAGGATGTCCCAGATGACCCAGGACAGAATCAGTTTGTCTGGAGCTAAGGAATTGAAAGAGTTCAATGACATTGTTCCGTGTAGTCTGAAACCACTAACTAGTGAGAAAGGTAAAAAGGAACAAACTTGCAGGGAAGTTCCAGATAGCTGCAATCGTTACAGAGTTTTGGATAAGTACATGGAATTTAGTAAGATAGAGGGTTATAGGTATGCATAGTAGGTAGAGACATTTTCAGCACAATTTGCAGATAGAAGGGTCTGTTTGTGCTGTAGTTTTTCTATGTTTCTATCCTTCCTTAGATACAGGGCCCAAAACTGCTCACAATATTCCAAATGGGGTCTGAGCAGGGAAAGGCCTGGGAACTACAGGCCAGTGAGCCTCACATCTGTGGTGGGTAAATTGTTGGAAGGTAGTTTGAAAGACAGGATCTATAGCCATCGGTGCTGATGGAGGTGAACTCTCTGGGGTCTTTTAAGAGACTTCTGGAGGTGCAACTTGTGGGCTGAAGGGCCTGTTTGTGCTGTAGTGTTCTATGTTCTGTGGGCCAAATGTGGGCAATAGGGATTAGCTTAGGGAGTTTAAAAAAAGGGCAGCATGGACAAGTTGGGCTGAAGGGCCTGTTTCCACGCTGTAAACCTGTGATTCTCGATATGAATGCTAACATTGTGTTTGCCTTCCTAACTGCTGACTGAACCTGCACATTAACCTGAAGAGAATCTTGAACAAGGACTCACATGTGACTTTGTGTTTCTGATTTCCATGCCAGGATCTTACCCTTAACACCACGGGCTCTTATTTAACAAGGTGCTGCATAGGAGCCTGTTAAGTGTTTCTGGAAATCTAAATAAATCACATCCTTTGGCTCTCTTTCACCTAATTTCCTTGTTACTTTCTCAAAGAACTCTAACAGATTTGTCAGATATGAATTCCCCTTGACAAAGCCATGTTGATCATGCAATTTCAAGTACTCTGCAATCTCATCCTTAAAGGACGCTAAAATCTTGCCAATGGTTATAGTCTAAATGACCTATAATTTCCCATCGGCTGCCTCCCTCCCTGAAACAGCAGTGTTTCATTAACAGGCCTAACCACAAAGCAGGCTGGGAGAGGAGCAAATTGGAGATGGAAAAGTAACCTGCCTCTGACCCATACTTCAGCATGAATTCCACTGAGGCCAGGTTAGAAAGTTCCAGCAATGTGAGTAATAGTGAGATACATCCCCTCAGCTCAGCCCAGTGCTCAGCACTTCCCTAGTTATCAAGGCCTCAGGCCTAGTCTGCCTCTCTAACTCTGGACTTGTGGATAAGCTCTGCAATTTAGCACTTTCTAAAGGGCATTTCTATTAACTACTGTTCTTTTATTTATTATAAATGGTTTGCTTTGGCATTGAATTTCAAAACAAAAGCAAGTTTAATGTAATGCCAAACCTTCTTTCAAAATTGCCCTTGGGCCTCTCGAGTGAGAAAACAGATTGTGGCTCACCTGCAAAAGGGTTGAAGAAGTCTACGTAAATTAATCAAATTGGCATCAAGTCTTTGGTTATGACAGTGTCCTTATTTACTGTGTGGGATCATCGTTAGCACCTCCATCCCCCCTCACCCCACCCATCACCTCACCTCGCCCCCCTCACCAACCCCACAAACACTCCCTTCCATACCTTCCTCTTCCTTCATCTTCCTGAGATCATCCTCTGCGACCAGTGAGACTCTCTTGGGTTTCTCTGCGACTTGCTGTTTCACATCAATCTCAAAGTATTTCTGTCTGTCACGGAACGACCGCTGCTCTGGGCTGTCCAATCCACTGGGAGACAGCACCTTAGAAAACAGGACAGAATGATTCACATTTCAGTCAATGACAGAAGCTGCAACAACACAGCTCCATATGTCTCTCAATAACTGACAAAGCCTCATCCAGACTGAAACATTGGCTCTATTCTCTCCACAAACACTATCAGACCTGCTGAGATTTTCCAGCATTGTCAGTTTCTGTCCCTCAATATTGCTGGTTGCAGAGTGAACAAACTCCCTCTACAGCCAGGCTTTGTGACATCCTGAAAAGTCAGCCTCCTCCCCAGTCGTGCAACCAAAACTCTCCGTCTTTCACTGACAGAGAAAGCAGGAACCCTCCAATGTTGATGGATAGTTCACAGACCAATCTGTCACTCCTGTATCTGGGCAATCTCAACACTGTCAGGCAGCTAGTGCAGATGGGAATAATTAAACACTATTCCTGACACTGTGTTAAGATTTACAAGGTGGGGTTTCAAGACAAAGAACAAAGAACAAAACAGCACGGGAAACAGGCCCTTCGGCCCAACGAGCCCGCACCACCACCCCGATGGTCCCACCTCTACCCGTGATCCCTGTTCATGTTTATAGATCTTTGGATTAAAAACCAAATTTGAGATAATTTAGGGAGAATTTGTTTTGCCAATTAGCCTAAGAGCACATCTTTGGGATGTGGGAGGAAACCGGAGCTCCCGGAGAAAACCCACGCAAGCACGGGGAGAATGCGCAAACTCCCACAGACACAGGCCCAAATCCATGTATCTGCACAGCACAGCGATAGTCACTGAGCTGTTGTGTTGCCCATCAAAGCGTACACTAGGATACTCTCGAAAAAAAATCCAAGAGCAGCCCTCTCACGACCTCATTGCGTGTATGCCCCTTGTTAGACAACAATGTGGACCAAGACAGTTGTGATTTGAACAGAAAATATAAAAAACCTACAGCATAGAAAGAGGCCCTTCGGCCCATCGAGTCTGCACCGACCACAATCCCACCCAGGCCCTACCCCCATATCCCTATACTACACACCCCTCTAACCTACACATCTCAGGACACTAAGCGGCAATTTTTAGCATGGCCAATCAACCTAACCTGCACATTGGTGGACTAAAGGAGGAGAATATGCAAACTCCACACAGACAGTAACCCGAGCTGGGAATCGAACTCAGGACCTGGAGCCGTGAAGCAACAGTGCTAACCACTGTGTTGCTGTGCCAACCTAAGAGTTGTGATTTGGATGGAAAATATCAGAAGGGTTGTTTTATCTCTGTATTCTTGTGATCGGAGAATGACAGGCATTCATTTCTCATCTATAATTGTTCTTAAGGTGTTGGTGATCTGCCTGCACTGCCCATCCCTAATTGCCCCTTCAGAAGGTGCTGGGGAGCTGCCTTCGTGAGCCGCTGCAGTCCCTGAGATGTAGGTACACCCACAGTGCTGTTAGGGAGGGAGTTCCAGGATTTTGACCCAGCGACAGTGAAGGAGCAGCCGATATATTTCCAAGTCAGGATAGTGAGTGATTTGGAGAGGAATCTCCAGGTGGGGATATTCCCAGGTATCTGCTGTCTGGGTCCTTCTAGATGGAAGTGGTGGTGGGTTTGGAAGGTGCTGTCTAAGGAGCCTTGGTGAGTTGCTGCATCAATCACTTTCGTCACCTCCTCAAAAAACCTCAATCAAGTTCGTGAGACACGACCTCCCCCTCACTAAACTCTCACTAATAGATCCACTTATTTCCAAGTGGGAATAAATCCTGTCTCGAAGAATCCTCTCCAATAATTTCCCTCCCACTGATGTAAGGCTCACCGGCCTGTAATTACCTGGATTATTCTCGCTACCCTTCTTAAACATAGGAACAACACTGGCTATTCTTCAATCCTCTGAGACCTCCCCTGTAGCCAGTGAGGGTACAAAGATTTCTCTCAAGGCCCCAGCAATTTCCTCCCTCCCCTCTCTCAGATACCAGTGAATCATGCTGTATTAGCGGAGCTCCATGCAATGTGTTTCGCACACTCTGATATGTGAATGCTGGTGTGCCTTGGCACAGACACACTTACCGTATTTGGTGATACCATTTGCTCCTCCACTTTTTGGAAGGGGTTTGGACTGTTCCTGCTCTCTGCTGGAACTGAAGGGGCGACTGGTCTGACCCTGGACAAGGGCTGAATGACACCTGGCCTGGTCTGCTGATCAGCAGCCAGAGAGAGAGAGAGAGAGAGAGAGAGAGGCAGGGCAGGCGGGAGGAGGAGGAGGGGGGCGTGGGGGGGGTTCAGATGGGAGGGGGAGGATGAGGAAGTCAGAATAAGACATGGAGGAGAGATTGAGGAAATAATGCACGAGGAGAAAGACAGAAGCAGAATAAAAACAAATAAGAATGCTGATCAGTTTCCTGAGCACATGTTACATGTTACATAGAAACTAGGAGGAGGCCATTCGACTCTTCCAGCCCTTCCTGACACTCATTTTGATCATCAAATTAAATATCATAGAACATAGAACATTACAGTGCAGAACAGGCCCTTCGGCCTTCGATGTTGCGCCGACCAATTAAGAAAAAGCAATGACCCTCTAACCTAAACCATTCCCTTTTCGTCCATAAACTTATCTACTAACCTCTTAAACGCCACCAAACTTGGCGCATCTACAACTGCAGCAGGCAGGGCATTCCATACCCTTACCACCCTCTGGTAAAGAACCTACCTCTGACATCCGTCCTATAACTACCACCCCTTAATTTAAAGCTATGTCCCCTCGTGCTAGCTTTCTCCATCCTAGGAAAAAGGCTATCACTGTCCACCCTATCTAAACCTCTAATCATCTTATATGTTTCAATAAGGTCTCCTCTTAGCCGCCTTCTTTCTAACGAAAACAGCCTCAAATCTCTCAGCCTCTCTTCATAAGACCTGCCCTCCATACCAGGCAACATCCTGGTAAACCTCCTCTGTACCCTCTCCAATGCCTCCACATCTTTCTTATAATGTGGGGACCAGAACTGCACACAATACTCCAAGTGCGGCCGCACTAGAGTTTTGTACAGTTGCAACATGACGTTGCGGCTCCGAAATTCAATCCCCCTACCAATAAAAGCTAAGACTCCGTATGCCTTCTTAACAACCTTATCGACTTGATTGCCAACTTTCAGGGATCTATGCACATATACACCAAGATCCCTCTGTTCATCAACACTATTAAGAGTCCTACCATTAGCCCTATACTCTACACATTTGTTATTCCTGCCAAAGTGAATTACCTCACACTTTTTCACATTAAACTCCATTTGCCACCTCTCGGCCCAGCTCTGCAACTTGTCCAAGTCTCTCTGCAAACTATAACACCCCTCTTCACTATCTACCACTCCTCCGACTTTGGTGTCATCTGCAAATTTACTAATCCATCCTTCAATACCCTCATCCAGATCATTTATAAAAATTACAAACAGCAGGGGCCCCAAAACAGACCCCTGAGGTACACCACTTGTAACCGAACTCCACGATGAATAACTCCCATCAACCACCACCCTCTGTCTTCTATCCGCTAGCCAATTCCTAATCCAATTAGCTAAATCACCCTCAATCCCATACATCTGCATTTTCTGCAGAAGCCTTCCATGGGACACCTTATCGAACGCCTTACTAAAGTCCATATATACCACATCAACTGCCTTACCCCCATCCACCTCTTTGGTCACTTTTTCAAAAAACTCAATAAGGTTAGTAAGGCACGACCTACCCTTCACAAAACCATGCTGACTATCCCCAATCAATTCATTTCTCTCTAAATAACTATAAATCCTATCCCTAATAATTCTCTCCAATACTTTGCCCACAACAGAAGTAAGACTCACTGGCCTATAATTCCCGGAAAGTCTCTCTTCCCCTTCTTGAACAATGGGACCACATTCGCTATCCTCCAGTCTTCCGGAACTATACCCGTAACCAACGACGACCTGAAGATCAGAGCCAGAGGCTCTGCAATCTCCTCTCTTGCCTCCCAGAGAATCCTAGGGTAAATCCCGTCCGGCCCAGGGGACTTATCCAACTTCAAACCCTCAAGAATATCTAGCACATCCTCCCTATCTACTACAATACTTTCCAGTTTGCAACCCTGTACCTCAGTGTTCTCCACAACTACATTTACATCTCCCTGCGTGAATACCGAAGAGAAATATTTATTCAGTGCCTCACCAATCTCTTCAGGCTCCACGCACAACTTCCCACTGCTGTCTCTGACTGGCCCTAATCTTGCCCTAACCAATCTTCTATTCTTAACATATCTAAAGAAAGCTTTAGGATTCTCCTTGATCCTATCAGCCAAAATCTTCTCGTGTCCCCTTTTAGCTCTCCTCAACTCACTCTTTAGCTCACTCGTGGCTAATCTATAGCTATCCAGTGCACTAACTGAGCCTTCAAGCCTCATCCTGACATAAGCCTCCTTTTACCTTTTAACCAGCGAATTAACTTTTTTAGTACACCATGGTTCCCTTACTCGACCATTTCCTCCTTGCCTGACAGGGACATACTTATCAAGAACTCGCAGTAGCTGCTCCTTGAATAAGCTCCACATTTCAGATGTTCCCAGTCCCTGAAGTTTCCTAGTCCAACCTATGCACCCTAATTCCCTCCTTATAGAACACAGAACATAGAACATCACAGTGCAGAACAGGCCCTTTGGCCTTCGATGTTGCACCGACCAATTAAGAAAAATCATCCAGATCATTTATAAAAATTGCAAACACCAGGGGCCCCAAAACAGATCCCTGAGGTACACTACTTGTAACCGAAGTTATTATGTAACCGAGGGAAATTATGGCCTCATAATTACCCTTCCCTCAGCTATAACTACTGCCCCCAGCTTCATGCCTATCCCTATCCATCACTAAGGTGAACGTAACCGAATTGTGGTCACTATCACCAAAATGTTCACCAACTTCCAAGTCTAACACCTGGTCTGGCTGATTGCCCAGCACCAAATCCAATGTAGCCTCACCTCTAGTTGGCCTATCTACATACTGAGTCAAAAAACCTTCCTGCACACTTTGTACGAAAACTGACCCCTCTAACGAGCTAGAGCTATAGCTATTCCAATCAATATTAGTAAAGTTAAAGTCCCCCATAACATTAGAACATAGAACATTACAGCACAGAACAGGCCCTTCGGCCTTCGATGTTGCGCCGACCAATATAAAAGCAATGCCCTCTCCAAACTAAACCATTCCCCTTCTCTCTCCATACTTATCAACTAACCTCTTAAACGCCACCAAACTTGGCGCATCTACAACCGCTGCAGGCAGGGCATTCCACTCCCGAACCCCTTTGGGTAAAGAACCTCCTCTGATAGCCGTCCTAGCTATCACCCCTTAATTTAAAGCTGTGTCCCCTCGTGCTAGCTTTTTCCATTCTAGGAAAAAGGCTTATCACTGTCCACCCTATCTAAACCTCTAATCATCTTATATGTTTCGATTAGGTCCCCCTCTAGCCCTCTCCTTTCTAACGAAAACACCTCAAATTCCCTCAGCCTCTCCTCATAAGACCTGCCTCCTACAGGCAACATCCTGGTAAACCTCTACGTACCCTCTCCAATGCCCCACATCTTTCTTATAATGCGGGACCAGAACATACACATACTCCAAGTGCGGCCCACACTAGAGTTTTGTACAGTTGCAACATGACGTTGCGGCTCCGAAATTCAATCCCTCTACCAATAAAAGCCAAGACTCCATTGCCTCCTAACAACCTTATCGACCTGACTGCACTTTCAGGGATCTATGCACATACACACCAAGATCCCTCTGTTCATCTAGACTACTAAGAATTATTAAGAATACTATACTCTACAATTTATTATTTCTGCCATAGTGCATTACTCACACTTTTCCACATTAAACTCCATTTTCCACCTCTCGGCCCAGCTCTGCAACTTGTCCCAAGTCTCTCTGCAAAACTATAACACCCCTCTTCACTATCTACCACTCCACCGACTTTAGTGTCATCGCAAATTTCTAATCCATCCTTCAATACCCTCATCCAGATCATTTATCAAATTCAAACAGCAGGGGCCCAACAGACCCTGAGTTACACCACTTGTCACCGAACTCCAAGATGAATATCTCCCATCAACCACCACCCTCTGTCTTCTATCTGCTAGCCAATTCATAGAACATAGAACATTACAGACAGAACAGGCCCTTCGGCCTTCGATGTTGTGCCGACCAAATAAAAAGCAATGCCCCTCCAAACTAAACCATTCCCTTCTCTTCCATATACTTATCAACTTAACCTCTTAAACGCCACCAAACTTGGCGCATCTACAACAGCTGCAGGCAGGGCATTCCACTCCCTAATCACTTTTGAGTAAAGAACTACCTCTGATATCCGTCCTATAACTCATACCCCTTAATTTAAGCTGTGTCCCCTCGTGCTAGCTTTCCATCCTAGGAAAAAGGCTATCACTGTCCACCTATCTAAAACCTCTAATCATCTTATATGCTTCAATAAGATCCCCTCTTAGCCGCCCTCCTTTCTAACGAAAACAACCTCAAATCCTTCAACCTCTCTTCATAGGACCTGCCCTCCATACCAGGCAACATCCTGGTAAACCTCCTCTGTACCCTCTCCAATGCCTCCACATCTTTCTTATAATGTGGGGACCAGAACTGCACACAATACTCCAAGTGCGGCCGCACTAGAGTTTTGTACAGTTGCAACATGATGCTTGCGCTCCGAAATTCAATCCCCCTACCAATAAAAGCTAAGACTCCATATGCCTTCTTAACAACTTTATCCACTTGACTGCCTACTTTCAGGGATCTATTAACACATACACCAAGATCCTTCTGTTCCTCAACACTATTAAGAGCCCTACCATTAGCCCTATACTCTACACATTTATTGTTCCTGCCAAAGTGCATTACCTCACACTTTTCCACATTAAACTCCATTTGCCACCTCTCGGCCCAGCTCTGCAACTTGTCCAAGTCACTCTGTAAACTAAAACACCCTCTTCACTATCTACCACTCCACCGACTTTAGTATCATCTGCAAATTTACTGATCCATCCCTCAATACCCTCATCCAGATCATTTATAAAAATTACAAACAGCAGGGGCCCCAAAACAGACCCCTGAGGCACACCACTCGTCACCGAACTCCACGATGAATATCTCCCATCAACCACCACCCTCTGTCTTCTATCTGCTAGCCAATTCCTAACCCAATTAGCTAAATCACCCTCTATCCCATACATCTGCATTTTCTGCAGAAGTCTTCCATGGGCCACCTTATCAAACGCCTTACTAAAGTCCATAACAATTAGAGTAATAACAATTACCCTATTACTTTCACTCCTGTCCAGGATCGACTTTGCAATCCTTTCCTCTACCTCTCTAGAACTTTTAGGAGGTCTATAAAAGACTCCCAACAGGGTGATCTCTCCCCTCCTGTTTCTAATCTCAGCCCATACTACCTCAACAGACAAGTCCTCAGCAAACTTCCAATGGAGCATGAGAAGGTAAAATCCAATCCCAGTGTCTTGTGCTTAAACAAAGGGAACTATAAAGGGATGAGGGAAGAGTTGGCTATGATAGACTGGGAGCAAAAACTTTATGGTGGGAGAATTGAGGAACAATATACCAGTGATAAGGAAGGACTGTAGAAAAAGAGATAATTAGCCATACAACATAGAACATTACAGCACAGAACAGGCCCTTCGGCCTTCGATGTTGCGCCGACCAATATAAAAAGCAATGCCCCTCCAAACTAAACCATTTCCTTCTCTTCCATATACTTACCCACTAACCTCTTAAACGCCACCAAACTTGGCGCATCTACAACTGCTGCAGGCAGGGCATTCCACTCCCGAACCACCCTTTGGGTAAAGAACCTACTCTGATATCCGTCCTATAACTATCACCCCTTAATTTAAAGCTGTGTCCCCTCGTGCTAGCTTTTTCCATCTAGGAAAAAGGCTATCACTGTCCACCCTATCTAAACCTCTAATCATCTTATATGTTTCGATTAGGTCCCCTCTTAGCCGCCTCCTTTCTAATGAAAACAACCTCAAATCCCTCAGCCTCTCTTCATAAGACCTGCCCTCCATACCAGTCAACATCCTGGTAAACCTCCTCTGTATCCTCTCCAATGCCTCCACATCTTTCTTATAATGTGGGGACCAGAACTGCACACAATACTCCAACTGCGGCCGCACTAGAGTTTTGTACAGTTGCAACATGACGTTGCGGCTCCGAAATTCAATCCCCCTACCAATAAAAGCTAAGACTCCGTATGCCTTCTTAACAACCTTCTCGACTTGATTGCCAACTTTCAGGGATCTATGGACATATATACCAAGATCCCTCTGTTCATCAACACTATTAAGAGTCTTAGCATTAGCCCTATACTCTACACATTTGTTATTCCTGCCAAAGTGCATTACCTCACACTTTTCCACATTAAACTCCATTTGCCACCTCACGTTTGAGTAATTTGGTGGACTACTTTGAGAACATTACATGTACAGTGGACAATGGGGAACCTGTGGGTGTGATGTTTCTGGATTTCCAGAAAGTATTTGACAAGATGCCGCACCAAAGACTGTTGTATAAGATAAAGGTGTATAGTGTTCCGGGTAATGTATTAGCATGGATAGAGGATTGGTTAACTAACAGAAAGTAAAGAGTGGGGGTAAATGGGTGCTTTTCTGGTGATCAGTGACTAGTGATGTGCCTCAGGGATCAGTACTGGGACCGCGATTGTTTACGATTTACACAGATGATTTAGAGTTGGGGACCAAGTGTAGTGTGTCAAAATTCACAGATGACACTAAGATGGGTGGAAGAGCAAAGTGTGCAGAGGATGCTGGAAGTCTGTAAAGGGATATAGATAGTCTGAGTGAGTGGGTGAGGGTCTGGCAGATGGAGGACAATGTTGGTAAATGTGAGGTCATCCATTTTGGTAGGAATAACTACAAAATGGACTATTATTTAAATGGTAAAAAATTGCAGCATACTGCTGTGCAGAGGGACCTGGGTGTCCTTGTGCAGGAACCACACGGAGTTGGTTTGCAAGTGAAGCAGGTAATTAAGAAGGCAAATTGAATTTTATCATTCATTGCTAGAGGGATGGAGTTTGAAAACAGCGAGGTTATGTTGCAGCTATATAAGGTGCTGGTGAGGCCACATCTGGACTACTGTGTACAGTTTTGGTCTCCTCACTTGAGAAAGGATATACTGGCACTGGAAGGCATCGGAGGAGATTCACTAGCTTCTGCAGAAAATGCAGATGTATGGGATTGAGGGTGATTTAGCTAATTGGATTAGGAATTGGCTAGCAGATAGAAGACAGAGGGTGGTGGTTAATGGGAAATATTCATCGTGGAGTTCGGTTACAAGTGGTGTACCTCAGGGATCTGTTTTGGGGCCCCTGCTGTTTGTAATTTTTATAAATGATCTGGATGAGGGTATTGAAGGATGGATTAGTAAATTTGCTGATGACACCAAAGTTGGAGGAGTGGTAGATAGTGAAGAGGGGTGTTATAGTTTGCAGAGAGACTTGGACAAGTTGCAGAGCTGGGCCGAGAGGTGGCAAATGGAGTTTAATGTGGAAAAGTGTGAGGTAATTCACTTTGGCAGGAATAACAAATGTGTAGAGTATAGGGCTAATGGTAGGACTCTTAATAGTGTTGATGAACAGAGGGATCTTGGTGTATATGTGCATAGATCCCTGAAAGTTGGCAATCAAGTCGATAAGGTTGTTAAGAAGGCATACGGAGTCTTAGCTTTTATTGGTAGGGGAATTGAATTTCGGAGCCGCAACGTCATGTTGCAACTGTACAAAACTCTAGTGCGGCCGCACTTGGAGTATTGTGTACAGTTCTGGTCCCCGCATTATAAGAAAGATGTGGAGGCATTGGAGAGGGTACAGAGGAGGTTTACCAGGATGTTGCCTGGTATGGAGGGCAGGTCTTATGAGGAAAGGCTGAGGGATTTGAGGTTATTTTCATTAGAGAGAAGGCGTCTAAGAGGTGACCTTATTGAGGCATATAAAATGATCAGAGGATTAGACAGGGTGGACAGTGAGAGCCTTTTTCCTCGGACGGAGAAAGCTAGCACGAGGAGACATAGCTTTAAATTAAGGGGTGGTGGTTTTAGGACGGATGTCAGAGGTAGGTTCTTTATCCAGAGGGTGGTAAGGGTATGGAATGCCCTGCCTGCTGCAGTTGTAGATGCGCCAAGTTTGGGGGTGTTTAAGTGGTCAGTGGTTTATGGATGAAAAGGGAATGGTTTAGGTTAGAGGGTCACTGCTTTTTCTTAATTGGTTGGCGCAACATCAAGGGCCGGAGTGCCTGTTCTGCGCTGTAATGTTCTAGGTTGATTCCAGAGTTCAGAGGGTTGGTTTATGAGGAGAGACTGAGTAGACTGGGGCTACACTCATTGGAATTCAGAAGAATGAGGGGAGATTTTATGGAAACATATAAGATTATGAAGGGAATCGATAAGATAGACGCAGGGAAGTTGTTTCCATTGGTGGTTGAAACTAGAACTAGGGGGCATAGCCTCAAAATAAGGGGAAGCAGATTTAGGACTGAGTTGAGGAGGAACTTCTTCACACAGAGGGTGGTGGGGGTATGGAATGCACTGCCAAGTAAAGTCGAGGCAGGTACTCCGGAGTTATTTACGAAATACTAAGATGGGCACATGAACAGAATGGGAATGGAGGAGTATAGAAAACTGATTTAAAATAGGGATCATGAGCCTTGGGAGTCCCTGGGAAGTGTGTAAATAGATGATGATATTGATGTATTTGTTTTTATCCTACAGGTGCTTTGGTCCACCTTGTTGTCTAACGAGGGGCATACACGCGATGGGTCGTGAGAGGACTGCTCTTGGATTTTTTTGAGAGTATCCTAGTGCTTCACGTCGTTAGTGTACGCTTGACCTGGACCATCTGATGGGTAACACGACAGCTCAGTGACTATCGCTGTGATGTGCAGATACATGGATTTGGGCCTGTGTCTGTGGGAGTTTGCGCATTCTCCCCGTGCTTGCGTGGGTTTTCTCCGGGTGCTCCGGTTTCCTCCCACATCCCAAAGATGTGCTCTTAGGCTAATTGGCAAAACAAATTCTCCCTAAATTGTCTCAAATTTGGTTTTTAATCCATAGATCTATAAACATGGACAGGGATCACGGGTAGAGGTGGGAACATTGGGGTCGCGGCGCGGGCTCGTTGGGCCGAAGGGCCTGTTTCCCATGCTGTTTTGTTCTTTGTTCTTCACACAGAGGGTTGTGAATCTGTGGAATTCCCTGCCCAGTGAAGCAGTTGAGACTAATTCATTGAATGTTTTTAAGACAAGGATAGATAAATGTTTGAACAGTAAAGGAATTAAGGGTTATGGTGAGTGGGTGGGTAAGTGGAGCTGAGTCCATAAAAAGATCAGTCATGATCTTATTGAATGGTGGAGCAGGCTCGAGGGGCTGGATGGCCGACTCCTGCTCCTAGTTCTTATTTTCTTATGACAGACCTGCCATCCCAGGAATCAACCTGGAAAACCTTGGCTGTACTCCCTCGATAGCAAGGACATCCTTCCTCAGATAAGAGCACCAAAACTGTACATAATACTCCACCAATGCCCTTTTTAATTGCAGCAAAACATCCTTATTCCTATATTCAAATCCTCTCACTATGAAGGCCAAGGTTAGGTGCATTGACCTGAACAGGCACCAAGAGTGGGGCAACTAATGGAATTTCATTGTAACTTCATTGCGGTGTTAATGTATGCTTTATTTGTGACTAATAAAAACTTAACATACCATTTGCCTTTACTTTTAGCGACTGATGCACAAGGATTTCAAGGTTTTCATGAGTATCCACCTCTCTCAATTTACACCCATTCAAATAATAATGTCTTCCTATTATTGCTCTCAAAGTGGATAACCTATCATTTATCCACATTATACTGCATGCGCCATGCAGATATCCACACACTCAGCCTGTCCAAATCACACTGAAGTATCTCTGCATCCTCCTCATCCTCCCATCCATCTGCAGATTTAGAGATAATACATTCAGTTCCCTCTTCCAAATCATTAATATATAATGGGAACAGTGGGGACCTAGCACAGATCCCTGCAGAACCCCACTAATCACTGACAGCCAATCAGATAAAGACCCATTTATGCCTACTCTTTGCTTCCTACCTGCTACCCAGCTTTCTATCCATCTCAAGACATTACCTACAACTCCATCTATTTTAACTTTACATAGTAGTCTGTTATGGGAGACCTTGTTGAAAGTCTTCTGAAAGTCTAAATAAACCACATCCACTGGTTCTCCTTAGTCAATTCTATTAGCTTTCACGTCCTTCTGGTGATTTGGTGACCAGAACTGCACACAATACTCCAAATGCAGCCTAACTAAGGTTTTATATAGCTGCAACATGATTTCCCAACTCCTGTACACAGTACCCCAGCTGATGAAGACAAGCATGCCGAATACCTCCTTAATCACCTTGGCCACCAGTGTTATCACTTTTAGGGAACCGTGGACCTGCACGCCCAGATCCCTCTGTATGTTAATGTTCCTAAGGTTCTGCCACTTACAGCATAATTTACACATTGTGATTGACTTTGAATTGCCCACTGTAATAACCGAGCAAACCACTCAGTTCAAGAGCAGTTAAGGATGAGCAACAGATGTTGGGCTTGCCATGAAGGGATGTTTTAGATATGAGCAGTGCCAGTATTTTGTGCCAATTCCTATCAGCCCTAGGGGTGATGAGGAGCTGCCTGTAGCTGTCCTGGAAACATGATGTAGCGAAACATGATGTAGCTCTTTAAAAGGATCCCTTCACATCCAGTGGCAGATTTTGTGATTTCTTAGACAGTGTGAATGCTGTGTAGAAACATACAAAATAGCAGGAGTAGGCCATTCGGCCCTTCAAACCTGCTCTGTACTCAAATCCTCTTGGTATGAAGGCCAACATGCCATTTGCCGCCTGCTGACCTGCATTCTTACCTTCAGTGAGTGAGGCACAAGGATACCAGATCCCTCTGTACACTCCCGTCTCCCAATTTATAATCATTGTTCTTATTATTGCTACCAAAACGGATAACATTACATTTAACCAACTTATACTGCATGTACCAATCATCTGCCCATTCACTCAAATTTTACTGAAACATCTCCACATCCTCTTCACAGCTCAACCTCCTACTCAACTTTATGTCAACCGTAAATTCAGAGCCTTATTATATCACAGGACAACGTGGGTCCTTGTATCATGCTTTTTGTATTAATCCTTTTAAACAATCCACTGTAAAATAAGACATGGGACTCACCGGGTGGGAGGTGGGAGAGCTACAAAACTCTCGTGAGTCGCTGTTACTGGGAACAGGAGCTTCACTGGAACTGCCCTGGAAAACACAACAAAATAAAACAACTTCAATAAGGCAGACACCAAGCAAACATACCAAAATACATACAGTACACAACACACTCACAATGCAGCTTACAGACACAGCCCACATAGACACACACAATGCAGCATACAATACAGCACAGACACATACAATATAACAAACACATACCACACACAACGCAGCATACACATGCAGACTGTTATACATTGCACACAGTGCAGCACACATATACAGACTTACACACGGCACACACAATGCAGCACACACATACAGGCTGTGACATACCGCACACACACACACACATATTCAGGCTGTGACATACTGCACACACACACACCACACAGGCTGTGACATACTGCGCGTGCACACGCGCACACACATACACAGGCTGCAACATACTGTGCACGCACACGCACACACACACAATGCAGCACACACACATACATTCTGCAACACAACACACCGACAATTTAGAGTGAGAGGGAGTGCAGTATGCTCCAAATTTAGGTTTCCGGAACACGTATGTGGGCATAATTTTACTTTAACAATGTTGCTGAGCTGAAATTGCAAAGAGCAAAGCTGTTGTATGAGGTTATGGTGTAACACAGGCCTGGCTCAAAAGACAGAACTCATATTAAGAAAGGAAGGAGCAAGAATTTCTAATTAATTCATTAGTACGATGAGGGTGTCACTAGCTAGACCAGAATTTATAGCCCATCTCTAGTTGCCCCTAAAGGTGTTGGTAAACTGTTTTCTTCAAACGTTGCCATCCAAGGATGTTGCCTGGTATGGTGGGAAGGTCTTATGAGGAAAGGCTGAGGGACCTGAGGTTATTTTCATTAGAGAGAAGAAGGTTACGCGGTAACCTAATTGAGGTGTATAAGATGATCAAAGGACTGGATAGGGTGGATAGTGAGAGCCTTTTTCCTCAGATGGTGATGACCAACACGAGGGGACATAACTTTAAATTAAGAGGTGGTAGTTATAGGACGGATGTCAGAGGCAGGTTCTTTACACAGAGGGTGGTGAGGGCGTGGAATGCCCTGCCTGCAGCAGTTGTGGACTCGCCTACTTTGGGGCATTCAAATGTTCGGTGGATAGGCATATGGATGATATTGGAATAGTTTAGGTTAGAGGGTCCACTGGCCGGCGCAACATTGAGGGCCAAAGGGCCTGTACTGCGCTGTAAAGTTCTATGTTCTATCCCTGAGGTGTAGGTACACCCACAGTGCTGTTAGGGAGGGAATTCCAGGATTCTGACCCAGTGACAGTGAAGGAACAGCCGATATATTTCCAAGTCAGGATAGTGAGTGACTCGGAGGGGAATCTCCAGGTGGGGATCTTCCCAGGTATCTGCTGTCTTTCTAGTGGAAGTGGTGGTGGGTTTGGAAGGTGCTGCCTAAGGAGCCTTGGTGAGTTGCTGCAGTGCATCTTGTAGATGGTACACACGCCTGTCACTGTGTGTTGGTGGTGGAGGGAGTGGATGGTTGTGGATGCGGTGCCAATCAAGTAGGGCTGCTTTATCCTGGATGGTGTGGAGCCTCTGGAATGTTGGAGCTGCATCCATCCAGGCAAGTGGGGAGTATTCCATCACACTGCTGACTTGTACCTTGTAGACGGTGGACAGGTTTTGGGGAGTCAGGAGGTGAGTTCCTCACTGCAGCATTCCCAGCCTCTGGTAGCCGCAGTGTTTATATGGCTTGTCCAGTTCAGTTTCTGGTGAATGAGAACCAGGATGTTGATAGTGAGGGACTCAGTGATGATAACGCCATTGAATGTTAAGGGAAGATGGTTAGATTCTCCGTTGTTGGTGATAGTCATTGCCTGGTAGTTGTGTGGCACTAATGTTATTTGCCACTTGTCAGCCCAAGCTGTTGTGCAGGTCTTGTTGCATTTGAACATGGATTGCTTCAGTATCTGTGCTGTCGCGAATGGTACTGAACATTGTGCAATCATCGGCAAACATCCCCACTTGAGGAGGAACTTCTTCACACAGAGGGTTGTGAATCTGTGGAATTCCCTGCCCAGTGAAGCAGTTGAAGCTCCCTCATTGAATATTTTTAAAGCAAGGATAGATAAATGTTTGAACAGTGAAGGAATTAAGGGTTAAGGTGAGTGGGTGGGTAAATGGAGCTGAGTCCATAAAAAGATCAGCCATGATCTTATTGAATGGCGGAGCAGGCTCGAGGGGCTGGATGGCCGACTCCTGCTCCTAGTTCTTATGTTCTTAATTCTGACCTTATAACAGAGGGAAGGTCATTGATGAAGCAGCTGAAGATTGTTGGGCGCAGGACACTACCCTGAGAGACACCTGCAGAGATGACCTGGAGCTGAGATGATTGACCTCAAACCTTTGGAACCAAGGCCGAAAATGGTTTTGGAACCAAGAAGACAACAAGCTACAACATCTTTTCCGAATCTTTAACATATCATTGATGACGATGAACATCTCGCTAGGGCCATCCCCACCCCCCCACTTCTTGCTTTCAGACAACCGCACAACCTCAAACAGATCATTGTTCGCAGCAAATTACCCAACCTTCAGGAGAACAGTGACCACAATACCACACAACCCTGCCACAGCAACCTCTGCAAGACATGCCGGATCATAGACATGGATGACATCATCAAACGTGAGGATACCATTCACCAGGTACACAGTACATACACTTGCAACTCGGCCAACGTTGTCTACCTAATACGTTGCAAGAAAGGATGTCCCGAAGCATGGTACATTGGGGAGACCATGCAGACACCCTCCCTGTCACCACCAGACCCCTCTCCTCTGTCACCACCAGACCCCTCTCTCCCCCACTCCCCCCAGCATCACGAGACCCCTCTCCCCTCTCACCACTGTCATCATCAGACCCTTCTTTTCCCCCCAACACACGAGACCTCTCTCTCCTACCCCCATCACTACCAGACCCCATTCCCCTCTCCCATCACCACCCTGGGGGGAGGTGGGGGAGTAGGTGTTTGCTCTCAGGCTGGGTGCTGGGGTTGGGCGTATGGGGGAAAAAGGATTTGAAATGTCAGCTCTGTCAAGCTGAAAATTTGAAGCATGGTGCACTAATTGCAATGGTACATGCAGGGTACAGCCCCTAGAAACAGGAGCTACCCACACCTGAACAGATAGGTAGAACCACACACCCACGTGGACACGCATGTCCACACACACATACACTCACAAATACACACATTCCTGCACACACCACATACTCACATATACATACATGCCTGCACACACCCACACGGCCATACATGCCCGCACACACACACATACTCACACACAAATGCATGAGGGCACGTGCACACACATGTACACACACACTCTCACACACCTGCGTATACATGAATGAGGAATGCACAGGCAGATGGGCAGATTAAAGCCCCCCTCTCCCTCCTCCATCTCACTGCATCGTTAGTGAAACGTGTCAGCCCAAAGCATGCACAGCACCACCTTGCCAAGGCCTCAGGCCAGTAGGCACATGTTCACACCATGCTACGTGCCAGTGGGGGCTTGCCTGGACATTGCGGCTCGTGTAACCCCATGTGCCATTCACAGGCACTCTTTCTGCCGGGGAATCCCTGGACTTTCCCCGGCACTTCCTGTTTGCCACCACAAAGGGATTCTGGTGGAAGGGAATGGGCTGCAGCTCAATCAGAGTCTCGTGCTCCTGCACTCGCTGGCTGGGTTCTGACAGCAGCACATGCCCAGCGTTCTCTTCCATCGCATGGTGCCCCAAGTTAGATTCTGCAACTTGCTGCTTATTAACACAAGGCCCAGGGTGGTTGGTGGCCACCCTGGAAGGCATTGCCCCTGATCTCCCACAGGACACTGCCTCCTGTTCCGAATCCTGCTCAGTTTGTGCAAAGGTTCTGCTCTGAGCCTCCATCGCAGCTGATCCAGCAAACCTCTTATTGAGGGCAAATGGCACAGAGATAGACGAGACAGAAAGAAAAAAAGAGGGGATTCAGAGGACTGGAGATGAGAAAGAGAAATCGGTCTTAATCAGAAAACAATCACCATTAGTTCAAACAGTATCCTCAGCACCCAGACACCCAAATATATAGCCTCAAATAGTGCTGGCTGGAGGAGGCTGCAAACGATCCAGGTTTCACCCCCATCCCTGACAAAATCAGCATATTCAACTGGTTTGAAACTTCAAACTCCGGTACAGACCCTGCTGGGACAGTGAGGGCGCTCAGTGCGGTCCGCGCCGGGACAGTGAGGGCGCTCAGTGCGGTCCGCGCCGGGACAGTGAGCGCGCTCAGTGCGGTCCGCGCCGGGACAGTGAGGGCGCTCAGTGCGGTCCGCGCCGGGACAGTGAGCGCGCTCAGTGCGGTCCGCGCCGGGACAGTGAGCGCGCTCAGTGCGGTCCGCGCCGGATCAGTGAGCGCGCTCAGTGCGGTCCGCGCCGGGACAGTGAGGGCGCTCAGTGCGGTCCGCGCCGGGACAGTGAGCGCGCTCAGTGCGGTCCGCGCCGGGACAGTGAGCGCGCTCAGTGCGGTCGCCGGGACAGAGCCGGGACAGTGAGCGCGCTCAGTGCGGTCCGCGCCGGGACAGTGAGCGCGCTCAGTGCGGTCCGCGCCGGGACAGTGAGGGCGCTCAGTGCGGTCCGCGCCGGGACAGTGAGGGCGCTCAGTGCGGTCCGCGCCGGGACAGTGAGGCGCTCAGTGCGGTCCGCGCCGGGACAGTGAGGCGCTCAGTGCGGTCCGCGCCGGGACAGTGAGCGCGCTCAGTGCGGTCCGCGCCGGGGACAGTGGCGCGCTCAGTGCGGTCCGCGCCGGGACAGTGAGCGCGCTCAGTGCGGTCCGCGCCGGGACAGTGAGCGCGCTCAGTGCGGTCCGCGCCGGGACAGTGAGGGCGCTCAGTGCGGTCCGCGCCGGGACAGTGAGGGCGCTCAGTGCGGTCCGCGCCGGGACAGTGAGCGCGCTCAGTGCGGTCCGCGCCGGGACAGTGAGCGCGCTCAGTGCGGTCCGCGCCGGGACAGTGAGCGCGCTCAGTGCGGTCCGCGCCGGGACAGTGAGCGCGCTCAGTGCGGTCCGCGCCGGGACAGTGAGGGCGCTCAGTGCGGTCCGCGCCGGGACAGTGAGGGCGCTCAGTGCGGTCCGCGCCGGGACAGTGAGCGCGCTCAGTGCGGTCCGCGCCGGGACAGTGAGCGCGCTCAGTGCGGTCCGCGCCGGGACAGTGAGCGCGCTCAGTGCGGTCCGTGCCGGGACAGTGAGCGCGCTCAGTGCGGTCCGCGCCGGGACAGTGAGGGCGCTCAGTGCGGTCCGCGCCGGGACAGTGAGGGCGCTCAGTGCGGTCCGCGCCGGGACAGTGAGCGCGCTCAGTGCGGTCTGCGCTGTTTCTTAACTCTGCTCCTACAGCCCCTACACTCTTCAAGGGATCCAGTTGATCCCAGCTGCCTATGGATGTCATGTGCCCCTTTCTTCTTCTTGACCAGGACCTCGATTTCCCGAGTCATCCAGGGTTCCCTACTTCTACCAGCCTTGCCCTTCACTGTAAGAGGAATGTGCTTACCCTGAACGCTGGTTTACACACTTTTGAAAGCCTCCCACTTATCAGATAACCCTTTGCCTTCCCACAGATTCCCCCAATTAACTTTTCAAAGTTCCTGCCTAATATCATCAAAATTGGCTTTGCTCAAAGGTTGTATCAGAGTATGGCACTGTAGTGAAGTATGACTGTACCAGGGTATGGCACTGTAGTGAAGTATGACTGTACCAGGGTATGGCACTGTACTGAGGTGTGACTGTACCACGGTATGGCACTGTACTGAGGTGTGACTGTACCACGGTATGGCACTGTACTGAGGTGTGACTGTACCAGGGTATGGCACTGTACTGAGGTGTGACTGTACCAGGGTATGGCACTGTACTGAGGTGTGACTGTACCAGGGTATGGCACTGTACTGAGGTGTGACTGTACCAGGGTATGGCACTGTACTGAGGTGTGACTATACCAGAGTATGGCACTGTGCTGAGGTATGACTGTACCAGGATATGACACTGTACTGAGGTGTGACTGTACCTGGGTATGGCACTGTGCTGAGGTATTACTGTACCAGGGTATGTCACTATGCTAAGGTGTGACTGTACCAGGGTACAGCACTATACTGAGGTGTGACTGTACCAGGGTATGGCACTGTAGTGAGGTGTGACTGTACCAGGGTACGGCACTGTACTGAGGTGTGACTGTACCAGGGTATGTCACTGTACTGAGATGTGACTGTACCAGGGTACGGCACTATGCTAAGGTGTGACTGTAACATGGTATGGCGCTGTACTGAGGTGTGACTGTACCAGGGTATGGCACTGTACTGAGGTGTAACTGTACCTGGGTATGGCACTGTACTGAGGTGTGACTGTACCTGTGTATGGCACTGTACTGAGATGTGACTGTACCAGGGTATAGCACTGTACTGAGGTGTGACTGTACCTAGATATGGCACTGTACTGAGGTGTGACTGTACCAAGGTATGGCACTGTACTGAGATGTGACTGTACCAGGGTATAGCACTGTACTGAGGTGTGACTGTATCTAGATATGGCACTGTACTGAGGTGTGACTGTACCAAGGTATGGCACTGTACTGAGGTGTGACTGTACCTGTGTATGGCACTGTACTGAGATGTGACTGTACCAGGGTATAGCACTGTACTGAGGTGTGACTGTACCTAGATATGGCACTGTACTGAGGTGTGACTGTACCAAGGTATGGCACTGTACTGAGATGTGACTGTACCAGGGTATAGCACTGTACTGAGGTGTGACTGTACCTAGATATGGCACTGTACTGAGGTGTGACTGTACCAAGGTATGGCACTGTACTGAGGTGTGACTCTACCTGGGTATGGCACTGTACTGAGGTGTGACTCTACCTGGGTATGACACTGTATTGAGGTGTGACTGTACCAGGGTATTGCGCTATACTGAGGTGTGACTATACCACGGTATGGCTCTGTACTCATGTATGGCTCATTGAGTTTTTTGAAAAAGTGACTAAGGAGGTGGATGGGGGTAAGGCGGTTGATGTGGTATATATGGACTTTAGTAAGGCGTTTGATAAGGTGGCCCATGGAAGACTTCTGCAGAAAATGCAGATGTATGGGATAGAGGGTGATTTTAGCTAATTGGGTTAGGAATTGGCTAGCAGATAGAAGACAGAGGGTGGTGGTTGATGGGAGGTATTCATCTTGGAGTTCGGTGACAAGTGGTGTACCTCAGGGGTCTGTTTTGGGCCCCTGCTGTTTGTAATTTTTATAAATGATCTGGATGAGGGTATTGAAGGATGGATTATTAAATTTGCAGATGACACTAAAGTCGGTGGAGTGGTAGATAGTGAAGAGGGGTGTTATAGTTTGCAGAGGGACTTGGACAAGTTGCAGAGCTGGGCCGAGAGGTGGCAAATTGAGTTTAATGTGGAAAAGTGTGAGGTAATGCACTATGGCAGAAATAATAAATGTGTAGAGTATAGGGCAAATGGTAGGATTCTTAGTAGTCTAGATGAACAGAGGGATCTTGGTGTGTATGTGCATAGATCACTGAAAGTAGGCAGTCAGGTCGAGAAGGTTGTTAGGAAGGCATATGGAGTCTTTGCTTTTATTGGTAGAGGGATTGAATTTCGGAGCCGCAACGTCATGTTGCAACTGTACAAAACTCTAGTGCGGCCGCACTTGGAGTATTGTGTGCAGTTCTGGTCCCACATTATAAGAAAGATGTGGAGGCATTGGAGAGGGTACAGAGGAGGTTTACCAGGATGTTGCCTGTATGGAGGGCAGGTCTTATGAAGAGAGGCTGAGGGATTTGAGGTTGTTTTCGTTAGAAAGGAGGCGGCTAAGAGGGGACCTTATCGAAACATATAAGATGATTAGAGGTTTAGATAGGGGTGGACAGTGATAGCCTTTTTCCTAGGATGGAGAAAGCTAGCACGAGGGGACACAGCTTTAAATTAAGGGTGATAGTTATAGGACGGATATCAGAGGCAGGTTCTTTACCCAAAGGGTGGTTCGGGAGTGGAATGCCTGCCTGCAGCAGTTGTAGATGCGCCAAGTTTGGTGGCGTTTAAGAGGTTAGTTGATAAGTATATGGAAGAGAAGGGAATGATTTAGTTTGGAGGGGAATTGCTTTTTATATTGGTCGGCGCAACATCGAAGGCCGAAGGGCCTGTTCTGTGCTGTAATGTTCTATGTTCTATGTACTGAGGTGTGACTGTACCTGGGTATGCCACTGTACTGAGATGAGACTGTACCAGTGTTTGGCACTATGCTGAGGTCTGACTGTACCAGGGTATGGTACTGTACTGAGGTGTGACTGTACTTGGGTATGGCACTGTACTGAGATGTGACTATATCAGGGTATAGCACTGTACAGAGGTGTGACTGTACCAGGGTATGGCACTGTACTGAGGTGTGACTCTTTCAGGGTATGGAACTGTACTGAGGTGTGACTGTACCAGGGTATGTCACTATACTGAGGTGTGACTGTACCACGGTATGGCACTGTACCGAGGTGTGACTACCAGGGTATAGCACTGTACTGAGATGTAACTGTACCACGGTATGGCACTGTACTGAGGTGTGACTGTACCAGGGTATGGCACTGTACTGAGGTGTGACTGTACCTGGGTATGGCACTGTGCTGAGGTGTGACTCTATCAGGGTACAGCACTGTACTGAGGTGTGACTGTACCAAGGTATGGCTCTGTACTGAGGTGTGACTGTACCAGGGTATGACACTGTACTGAGGTGTGACTGTACCTGGGTATGGCACTGTGCTGAGGTATGACTGTACCACGGTATGTCACTGTACTGAGGTGTGACTGTACCAGGGTATGGCACTGTACTGAGGTGTGACTGTACCAGGGTATGGCACTGTACTGAGATGTGACTGTACCAGGGTATGGCACTATGCTAAGGTGTGATTGTACCAGGGTATGGCACTGTACTGAGGTGTGACTGTACCTGTGTATGGCACTATGCTGAGGTGTGACTGTACCAGGGTATGGCACTGTACGTAGGTGTGACTGTACCTGGGTATGGCACTGTACTGAGGCATGACTGTACCAGGATACAGCACTGTACTGAGGTGTGACTGTACAAAGAAGAACAAAGAACAAAACAGCACAGGAAACAGGGCCTTTGGCCCAACGAGCCTGTGCCGCCACCCCGATGTTCCCACCTCTACCCGTGATCCCTGTCTATGTTTATAGAACATGGGTATGTACCTGGGTATGGGACTGTATTGAGGTGTGACTGTACCTGGGTGTGGGACTGTATTGAGGTGTGACTGTACCTGGGTGTGGGACTGTATTGAGGTGTGACACACAGTAAAAACAGCATAGAAACTATTTGTCGACTTAGGAACTCATTGAAAATACATCTGTATGTGACTGCTAAACATCATGGACTTTAGCAAGGCATTTGATAAGGTGCCCCATGCAAGACTTCTTGAGAAAGTGAGAGGGCATGGGATCCAAGGGGCTTTGGCCTTGTGGATCCAGAACTGGCTTGCCTGCAGAAGGCAAAGGGTGGTTGTGGATGGCTCTTTTTCTGCATGGAGGTCGGTCACCAGTGGAGTGCCCCAGGGATCTGTTCTAGGACCTTGCTGTTTGTCATTTTCATAAATGACCTGGATGAGGAAGTGGAGGGATGGGTGAGTAAGTTCGCCGATGACACGAAGGTCGGTGGTGTTGTGGATGGTCTGGAGGGATGTCAGAAGTTGCAGCATGACATCGACAGGATGCAAGACTGGCGGAGAAGTGGCAGATGGACTTCAACGCGGATAAATGTGTTGTGGTCCATTTTGGCAGATCCAACAGGATGAATGAGTACACCATCAAAGGTAGGAGTCTTAGCTGTGTGGAAGAGCAGAGGGATCTTGGGGTCTGGGTCCATAAGACTCTCAAATCGGCCTCCCAGGTAGAGGATGTGGTTAAGAAAGCTTATGGTGTACTGGCCTTCATTCATCGAGGGATTGAGTTCAGGAGTCAGGCGGTAATGCTGCAGCTTTATAGGACCCTTGTCAGACCACACTTGGAGTACTGTGCGCAGTTCTGGTCGCCTCACTATAGGAAGGACGTGGAAGCTATTGGAAGGATGCAGAGGAGATTTACAAGGATGTTGCCTGGATTGGGATGCATGCCTTATGAAGACAGGTTGAGGGAGCTGGGACTGTTCTCCCTGGAGAGACAAAGGTTGAGAGGCGACCTGATAGAGGTTTACAAGATGTTGAGAGGAATAGATAGGGTCGACTCTCAGAGACTATTTCCCCGGGCTGAAATGGTCGCGACGAGAAGGCACAGATTTAAGGTGCAGGGAAGCAAGTACAGAGGGGATGCTAGGGGAAAGTTTTTCACTCAGAGGGTGGTGAGTGAATGGAATCGGCTGCCGTCGGTGGTGGTCGAGGCGAACTCGCTGGGGTCTTTTAAAAGACTTCTGGATGAGTATATGGGATCCGATGGGATTGGGGGTTATAGATAGGTCTATGGCTGGGTAGGTTTTGATGTGTTCGGCACAATTTGTGGGCCGAAGGGCCTGTTTGTGCTGTAGTGTTCTATGTTCTATCTCACAATATATACAGATCTCTCCGAGGCACACACAGCTTTCCTCTCATGAGCAGTTACATGAACTGATCCAGCCCCACAACCTTCTCTTACTGTTCTCACCCCAACATGCTGCAACACTAGATCCACACTGCACCATAGCGTGCCACACAAACTTACCACAAGGAAGGCTGGCGGCAGCTGCTTTAATGATCTTTTTGCAGGTTTTGGTTAGTAGTGGATTCACTCCTGACTCCCACATTGCTGAGGAGAAGCAGACAGAGTGTGAACTCTGCAGCTTGACACAAAGCTAAGTGGCTGGGCTGAAACCTTCTGGCTTTCTGATTGGGAATGAGCAGGTGCAGGGTGAGGCCTTCACACCAAACTCAGCCCCATGACTATAATAGGCCGCATTCCACTCCTCTGACTGCCAAGCTATTCCAAAACTCAGCATTCCTCTTGCAATTCCAATCCTTCCAAATCCATTCTTCCACACAAACCACTCCTCATCACTCTTCTCCTTCAGTGCACAGCAAAGGAACAGGCCAGTCAGCACGACGACTCTGTGTTGGTGTTTGTGAGACACAGGCATTCTCTATCTCCCTCATCCGAGCGTTCCTGGGCACCTAGGTGACTACATTCCTTTCCAAAAAATCAAAGTTATTTATCACAAACACTTCATGTACTGTTGAGTGATCCATTTTCCAAACAACTTGAAAAAAAGCTTCTCCTTATTTCCCTACAGGATTTATTTATCTTATTGTCCCTTGTTCTTCAGTTTTGCTTTCACTGATCCTCTGTACTGTGACCCTTTTTGATTTTTATCTTTTATCCCTGTCTTTCACTTTTCCCCTTACTGTCTTTTGTTTCTGTCCCCACTTCCCTCTGTCTTCCTGCATCAGTTTCCATTCCCCTGCCACATTAGGTTAAACCCTCTCCAACAGCACTGGTAAACGTTCCCCCCTCAGACACTGGTTCCAGTACTGGCCAGGGGCACACCAGACTGGAGGCCTGTGACTAAGTGGGTGTCCCTCAGGGGTCAGTGCGGGGCCCATTGCTATTTGTTAGCTACATCAACAATTTGGATGAGAATGTACAAGGCACGATCAGTAAGTTTGCAGATGACATTAAAACAAGTGACGTTGTAGACAGTGAGAAAGGTTATGAGGATCTTGATCAGCTGAGGAAGTGGGCCGAGAGATCTAACAAATATATCATTTTGGATACTGTTGGGGAATAATCGGGGATAACAGCAGCAGCAGCAAAAGCAGAGGCACCACAGCTGGCTCTATTGTTAAGCAGGGAGGAACAAAGAGGATAAGAGCAATATTTATAGGGGACTCTATAGTTAGGGGTATAGATAGGCACTTCTGTGGACATGAAAGAAACTCCAGGATGGTATATTGTCTCCCTGGTGCCAGAATCCAGGATGCCTCTGAACGGAGAGAAAGCAATCTGACAGGATGAGGGTGAACAGTCAGAGGTCGTGGTACATATTGGTATGAACGATATAATCAGGAAGAGTGGTGAGGTCCTGCAGCAGCAGTTTAGGGAGTTCGATAGAAAGTTAAAAAGCAGGATCTTTAGGGTTGTAATCTCAGGATTACTCCCTGTGCCCTGTGCCAGTGAGGCTAGAAATAGGCAGATAGTGCAGTTCAACACGTGGCTAAACAGCTGGTGTAGGAGGGAGGGTTTCAGATATCTGGACCATTGAGGTCTCTTCCGAGGCCGGTGGGAACTGTACAAGAAGGACAGACTACATCTAAACTGGAGGGGTATAAATATTCTGGCAGGAAGTTTGCTGGTGTCACACGGGAGGATTTAAACTAGTTTGGCAGGGGGATGGGAACCAAAGTAGAGTGAATTAGCTGAAGGGGAACCAGAGAGTAGAACATAGAACAATACAGCACAAACAGGCCCTTCAGCCCACGACTTGCGCCGATCACATCTACCAATCCACAGACCTATCTATAACCCCCTATGCTATTCTTTTCCATATACTCATCCAGAAGTCTCTTAAAGGACCCCAGCGAGTTCACCTCAACAACCTCCGACAGCAGTCGGTTCCATTCACTCACCACCCTCTGAGTGAAAAACCTACCCCTGACATCTCCTTTGTATTTGCTTCCCTGCACCTTAAATCTGTGTCCTCTCATAGTGACCATTTCAGCTCGAGGAAATAGTCTCTGAGAGTCCACCCTATCTATTCCTCTCAACATTTTATAAACCTCTTATCAGGTCGCCTCTCAACCTACGTCTCTCCAGTGAGAAGAGTCCCAGCTCCCTCAACCTATCTTCATAAGGCCTGCCTCCCAATCCAGGCAGCATCCTTGTAAATCTCCTCTGAACCTTCTCAATAGCCTCTACATCCTTCCTATAATGAGGCGACCAGAACTGCGCACAATACTCCAACTGAGGTCTGACAAGAGTCTTATAGAGCTGCATCATTACCTCCTGACTCCTGAACTCTATTCCTCGATTAATGAAGGCCAGTACACCGTACGCTTTCTTGACCACTTCCTCCACCTGCGAGGCCGATTTAAGAGTCCTGTGGACCCAGACCCCGAGATCCTTCTGCTCTACAACACAGCTAAGACTCCCACCCCTTATATTGTACTCCTTCATCCCATTATTCCTGCCAAAACAGACCACTACACATTTATCTGCGTTGAAGTCCATCTGCCACTTCTCTATCCAGTCCTGCATCCTGTCAATGTCCCGCTGCAACTTTTGACATCCCTCCAGACCATCCACAACACTACCGACCTTTGTATCGTCAGCGAACTTACTAACCCATCCCTCCACTTCCTCATCCAGGTCATTTATGAAAATGACAAACAGCAGGGGTCCCAGAACAGATCCCTGGGGCACTCCACTGGTTACCGATCTCCATGAAGAACAAGACCCATCCACAACCACTCTCTGCCTTCTGCCGGCAAGCCAGTTCTGGATCCATGAGGCCAAAGCCCCTAGGATCCCATGCCCTCTCACCTTCTCCAGAAACCTTGCATGGGGGACCTTATCAAACGCCTTACTAAAGTCCATGTACACTACGTCCACCGCCCTTCCTTCGTCAATGTGTTCAGTCACATTTTCGAAGAACTCAACTAGGCGTGTAAGGCACGACCTACCCTTGACAAAACCATGCTGACTATTTCTAATCAGTCATAACTTCTCCAAATGTTCATAAATCTTATCCCTCAGAAGCCTCTCCATCAGCTTATCAACCACTGAAGTCAGACTCACCGGTCGGTAATTTCCTGGACTATCCCTGTTCCCTTTCTTAAAGATAGGAACCACATCCGCAATCCTCCAATCCTCCGGAACCTCTCCCGTTTCCATGGACGACGCAAATATCATCGCCAGGGGCTCTGCAACCACTTCCCTCACCTCCCACAATAACCTGGGGTACATCCCATCCGGTCCCGGCGACTTGTCTATCTAGTAGAGCCAGTAAGATTCAAAAACAGCAGGCAGGGTGGGATTACTAATCAGAGAGACACTGAGTGCATTGTTTCAATGTGAGAAGTGAACATAAGGCAGATGAACTTAAAGCTTGGATTAGTACTAGGAACTATGATGTAGTTGCCATTACAAAGACTTGGTTAAGGGAAGGACAGGATTGGCAGCTTAACATTCCAGGATACAGATGTTTCAGGTGGGATAGAGGGGGATGTAAAAGGGGTGGGGGGAGTTCACTACTGGTTAAGGAGAATATCACAGCTGTACTCCGGGAGGACACCTCGGAGGGTTCATACAGCGAGGCAATATGGGTAGAGCTCAGGAATAGAAAGGTGTAGTCACAATGTTGGGGGTTTACTATCGGCCACCCAACAGCCAGCGGGAGATAGAGGAACAGATATGTAGGCAGATTTTAGCAAGGTGTAAAAGTAACAGGGTTGTTGTGGTGGGAGATTTTAACTTCCCCTGTATTGACTGGGACTCTGCTGGGGGTGTGGATGGGGCAGAGTTTGTAAGGAGCATCCAGGAGGGCTTCCTGAAACAGTATGTAGATAGTCCAACTAGTGAAGGGGCCGTACTGGACCTGGTATTGGGGAATGAACCCACCAGTGTCGATGTTTCAGTAGAGGAGACTTCGCGAACAGTGACCACAATTCAGTAAGCTTTAAGGTACTGATGGATAAAGATAAGTGTAGTCCTCAAGTTAAGGTGCTAAACTGGGGGAAGGCTAATTACAACAATATTAGGCAGAAACTGAAGAATGTAGATTGGGGGCAGATGTTTGAGGGCAAATCAACATCTGGCATGTGGGAGGCTTTCAAGTGTAAGTTGATAGGGATTCAGGACCGGCACATTCCTGTAAGGATGAAGGATAAATATGGCAAGTTTTGGGAACCTTGGATAACGAGAGATATTGTGAGCCTAGTCAAAGAGAAAAAGGAAGCATTTGTCAAAGCTAGGAGGCTGGGAACACACAAAGCAAGTGTGGAATACAAGGAAAGTAGAAAGAAACTTAAGCAAGGAGTAAGGAGGGCTAAAAGGGGTCATGAAAAGGCATTGGCCAGCAGGATTAAAGAAAATCCCAAGGCCTTTTACACATATATAAAGAGCAAGAGGGTAGCCAGGGAGAGGGTTGGTCCACTCAAGGACAAGGGAGGGAACCTGTGTGGAGCCAGAGGAAATGGGCAAGGTATTAAATGAGTATTTTGTGTCAGTATTCACTAAAGAGAAAGACTTGGTGGATGAGGAGTCTGGGAAAGGATGTGTAGATAGTTTGAGTCTTGTTGAGATCAAACAGGAGGAGGAATTGGGGTTCTTGAGAAACATTAAGATAGACAAATCCCCCCAGGGCCTGATGGGATATACCCCAGAATACTGAGAGAGACAAGAGAGGAAATTGCTGGGGCCTTGAGAGAAATCTTTGTATCCTCACTGGCTACAGGACAGGTCCCAGAGGATTGGAGAATAGCCAATGTTGTTCCTTTGTTTAAGGGTAGCAAGAATAATCCAGGTAATTACAGGCCGGTGAGCCTTACATCAGTGGGAGGGAAATTATTGGAGAGGATTCTTCGAGATAGGATTTATTCCCACTTGGAAATAAGTGGATGTATTAGTGAGAGGCAACATGGTTTTGTGAAGGGGAGGTTGTGTCTCATGATTGAGTTTATTGAGGAAGTGATGAAGATGATTGATGAGGGTAGGGCAGTGGATGTTGTCTACATGGATTTCAGTAAGACCTTTGACAAGGTCCCTCATGGCAGACTGGTGCAGAAGGTGAAGTCGATCGGGATCAGAGGTGAGCTGGCAAAGTGGATACAAAACTGGCTCGGACAAAGAAGACAGAAACATGGCTAACACGAGGGGACATAGTGTTGAGGGGTGATAATTATGTGGATGTCAGAGATGGATTCTTTACTCAGAGGGTAGTAAGGGCGTGGAATGCCCTGCCTGCAGCAGTTGTGGACTCGCCAACTTTAAGGGCGTTCAAATGGTCAGTGGATAGGCATATGGATCGCATTGGAATAGTTTAGGTTAGAGGGTCATTAGATTGGTTACATTGGTCGGCGCAACATCGAGGGCCGAAGGGCCTGTACTGCGCTGTAATGTTCTATGTTCTAAAGAGTAGCAGTGGAAGGGTGCGTTTCTGAATGGAGGGCTGTGACAAGTGGTGTTCCTCAGGGATCAGTGCTGGGATCTTTGCTGTTTGTAATATATAGAACATAGAACATAGAACAATACAGCACAGAACAGGCCCTTCGGCCTTCGATGTTGTGCCGACCAAAATAAAAAGCAATGCCCCTCCAAACTAAACCATTCCCTTCTCATCCATATACTTATCAACTAACCTCTTAAACGCCACCAAACTTGGCGCATCTACAACAGCTGCAGGCAAGGCATTCCACTCCCTAATCACTCTTTGAGTAAAGAACCTACCTCTGATATCCGTACTATAACTCATACCCCTTAATTTAAAGCTGTGTCCCCTCGTGCTAGCTTTCTCCATCCTAGGAAAAAGGCTATCACTGTCCACCCTATCTAAACCTCTAATCATCTTATATGTTTCAATAAGATCCCCTCTTAGCCGCCTCCTTTCTAACGAAAACAACCTCAAATCCCTCAACCTCTCTTCATAAGACCTGCCCTCCATACCAGCAACATCCTGGTAAACCTCCTCTGTACCCTCTCCAATGCCTCCACATCTTTCTTATAATGTGGGGACCAGAACTGCACACAATACTCCAAGTGCGCCCGCACTAGAGTTTTGTACAGTTGCAACATGATGCTGCGGCTCCTAAATTCAATCCCCCTACCAATAAAAGCTAAGACTCCATAAGCCTTCTTAACAACTTTATCCACTTGACTGCCTACTTTCAGGGATCTATTGACACATACACCAAGATCCTTCTGTTCCTCAACACTATTAAGAGCCCTACCATTAGCACTATACTCTACACATTTATTGTTCCTGCCAAAGTGCATTACCTCACACTTTTCCACATTAAACTCCATTTGCCACCTCTCGGCCCAGCTCTGCAACTTGTCCAATTCACTCTGTAAACTAAAACACCCCTCTTCACTATCTACCACACCACCAACTTTAGTATCATCTGCAAATTTACTGATCCATCCCTCAATACCCTCATCCAGATCATTTATAAAAATTACAAACATCAGGGGCCCCAAAACAGACCCCTGAGGCACACCACTTGTCACCGAACTCCACGATGAATATCTCCCATCAACCACCACCCTCTGTCTTCTATCTGCCAGCCAATTCCTAATCCAATTAGCTAAATCACCCTCTATTCCACACATCTGCATTTTCTGTAGAAGTCTTCCATGGGCCACCTTATCAAACGCCTTACTAAAGTCCATATATACTACATCAACCGCCTTACCCCCATCCACCTCTCTGGTCACTTTCTCAAAAAACTCAATGAGGTTAGTAAGGCATGACCTACCCTTCACGAAACCATGCTGACTATCCCCAATCAATTCATTTCTCTCTAAATAACTATAAATCCTATCCCTAATAATTCTCTCCAATACCTTGCCCACAACAGAAGTAAGACTCACTGGCCTATAATTCCCAGGAAGGTCTCTCTTCCCCTTCTTAAACAATGGGACCACATTCGCCATCCTCCAGTCCTCCGGAACCACACCCGTAACCAACGAGGACCTGAAGATCAGAGCCAGAGGCTCTGCAATCTCCTCTCTTGCCTCCCAGAGAATCCTAGGGTAAATCCCGTCCGGCCCAGGGGACTTATCCAACTTCAAACCCTCGAGAATATCTAGCACATCCTCCCTATCTACTAAATACTTCCCAATTTGCAATCCTGTACCTCAGTGTTCTCCATAGCTACATTTCCAGCACTCTGCGTGAATATATAAATGATTTGGAGGAAACACGTAACTGGATGGAGTTTGCGGACAACACGAAGGTTGGTGGATTTGCAGATAGCGATCAGAGGATACAGCAGGATATAGATCAGTTGGAGACTTAGGCAGAAAGATGGCAGATGGAGTTTAATCTGGACAAATGTGAGGTAATGCATTTTGAACAGTTTAATACAGATAGGAAATATATAGAAAATGGCAGAATCCTTAAGAATATTGATAGGCAGAGGGATCTGGGTGTACAGGTACACAGATCACTGAAAGTGGTATGCAGGTGGGGAAGGTAGTCAAGAAGGCAGACAGCATGCTTGCCTTCATTGGCTGGGGCACTGAGTTTAAAATTTGGCAAGTCATGTTGCAGCTTTATAGAACATTAGTGAGGTTGTGTTTGGAATATAGTGTTCAATTCTGGTTGCCACACTACCAGAAGGATGTGGAGGCTTTGGAGAGGGTACAGAAAAGATTTACCAGGATGTTGCCTGCTATGGAGGGCATTAGCTATGAGGAGAGGTTGGAGAAACTTGGTTTGTTCTCACTGGAATGATGGAGGTTGAGGAGAGACCTGATAGAAATCTACAAGATTATGAGAGGCATGGACAGAATGGATAGTCAGAAGCTTTTTCCCAGGGTGGAAGAGTCAATTACTAGGGTGCACAGGTTTAAGGTGCGAGGGGTAAGGTTTAAAGGAGATGTTCTATGTTCTATGTATGAGGCAGATTTTTTACACAGAGAGCAGTGGGTGCCTGGAACTCATTGCCAGGGGAGGTAGTGAAAGTGGATATGGTAGTAAGTTTTAAGGAGCATTTTGACAAGTCCATGAATAGGATGGGAATAGAGGGATACGGTCCCCGGAAGGGTAGGGGGTTTTAGTTCAGTCGGAGCAGTATGGTCAATGTAGGCTTGGAGGGGCCGAAGGGCCTGTTCCTGTGCTGTAATTTTCTTTGATCTTTGCATGGATAGAGTGAAATGCACTCAGTCTTTTTCCCGGCATTGGGAATGGAGAATTAGAGGCAGAAGTTTAAGAAGGAAAAGAATTAATGGGAATCTAAGGAGCAACTTTTTTATACAGAGGGTGGTTCTGTCGGAGGAAGTGGTTGAGGCAGGGACATTAACAACATTTGAAAGGCATTTGGACAGATACATGGATAGGGAAGCTTTCGAGGGATGCAGGCAATAGGCTTAGCTTAGATGGGGTTTTTGGTCAGCATGGACCAGTTTGGGCCGAAGGACCTGTCTCCATGTTGTAGATTCTATGATTCCATTATGATTCCATTATGTTTTCGTTAGAAAGGAGGCGGCTAAGGGGGGATCTTATTGAAGCATATAAGATGATTAGAGGTTTGGATAGGGTGGACAGTGATAGCCTTTTTCCTAGGATGGAGAAAGCTAGCACGAGGGGACACAGCTTTAAATTAAGGGGTATGAGTTATAGGACGGATATCAGAGGTAGGTTCTTTACTCAAAGAGTGATTAGGGAGTGGAATGCCCTGCCTGCAGCTGTTGTAGATGCGCCAAGTTTGGTGGCGTTTAAGAGGTTAGTTGATAAGTATATGGATGAGAAGGGAATGGTTTAGTTAGGAGGGGCATTGCTTTTTATTTTGGTCGGCACAACATCGAAGGCCGAAGGGCCTGTTCTGTGCTGTATTGTTCTATGTTCTATGTTCTATGTTCTATTAACACATTCTGCTACCTCACCCTCTTGCCTCTATTAGCACCTCCTTTGGTCTTTAACTTTACTATTCACAATCCATTTGTCATCTGCCCATTTCTCAAATCCCTTCTAGTTTCCTGCAATCCCTGACCTTCTCCATCCCCTCTTAAACTACGGAATCCATTATAGAGTCATTGAGGTTTACAGTATGGAAACTGGTCCAACTTGTCCATGCCACATTTCTTTTTTAAAACCCCTAAGCTAATCCCAATTGCCCACATTAGGCCCATATCCCTCTATACATATAGAACATAGAACATTACAGCACAGAACAGGCCCTTCGGCCTTCGATGTTGCGCCGACCAATATAAAAAGCAATGCCCCTCCAAACTAAACCATTCCCTTCTCTTCCATATACTTATCAACTAACCTCTTAAACGCCACCAAACTTGGCGCATCTACAACCGCTGCAGGCAGGGCATTCCACTCCCGAACCACCCTTTGGGTAAAGAACCTACCTCTGATATCCGTCCTATAACTACACCCCTTAATTTAAAGCTGTGTCCCCTCGTGCTAGCTTTTTCCATCCTAGGAAAAAGGCTATCACTGTCCACCCTATCTAAACCTCTAATCATCTTATATGTTTCAATAAGGTCCCCTCTTAGCCGCCTCCTTTCTAACGAAAACAACCTCAAATCCCTCAGCCTCTCCTCATAAGACCTGCCCTCCATACCAGGCAACATCCTGGTAAACCTCCTCTGTACCCTCTCCAATGCCTCCACATCTTTCTTATAATGCGGGGACCAGAACTATACACAATACTCCAAGTGCGGCCGCACTAGAGTTTTGTACAGTTGCAACATGACGTTGCGGCTCCGAAATTCAATCCCTCTACCAATAAAAGCCAAGACTCCATATGCCTTCCTAACAACCTTCTCGACCTGATGCCTACTTTCAGGGATCTATGCACATACACACCAAGATCCCTCTGTTCATCTAGACTACTAAGAATCCTACCATTAGCCCTATACTCTACACATTTATTATTCCTGCCATAGTGCATTACCTCACACTTTTCCACATTAAACTCCATTTGCCACCTCTCGGCCCAGCTCTGCAACTTGTCCAAGTCCCTCTGCAAACTATAACACCCCTCTTCACTATCTACCACTCCACCGACTTTAGTGTCATCTGCAAATTTACTAATCCATCCTTCAATACCCTCATCCAGATCATTTATAAAAATTACAAACAGCAGGGGCCCCAAAACAGACCCCTGAGCTACACCACTTGTCACCGAACTCCAAGATGAATATCTCCCATCAACCACCACCCTCTGTCTTCTATCTGCTAGCCAATTCCTGACCCAATTAGCTAATTAGCTAATTAATTAGCTAATTAGCTAATTAATCGTACCGTTGTAACTGTCTAAATGCTTTTAAAAAGATAAAATTGTACCCGCCTCTACTACTACCTCTGGCAGCTTGTTCCAGACACTCACCACCCTCTGGGTGAAAAAATTGACCCTCTGGACACTTTTGTATCTCTCCCCTCTCACCTTAAACCTATGCCCTCTAGTTTTAGACTCCCCTACTTTTGGAAAAAGATATTGACTATCTACCTTATTTTATTTATTTTATTTATTTTGGCAGGAACAATAAATGTGTAGAGTATAGGGCTAATGGTAGGGCTCTTAATAGTGTTGAGGAACAGAAGGATCTTGGTGTATGTGTCAATAGATCCCTGAAAGTAGGCAGTCAAGTGGATAAAGTTGTTAAGAAGGCATATGGAGTCTTAGCTTTATTGGTAGGGGGATTGAATTTAGGAGCCGCAGCATCATGTTGCAACTGTACAACACTCTAGTGCGGCCACACTTGGAGTATTGTGTGCAGTTCTGGTCGCCACATTATAAGAAAGATGTGGAGGCATTGGAGAGGTACAGAGGAGGTTTACCAGGATGTTGCCTGGTATGGAGGGCAGGTCCTATGAAGAGAGGTTGAAGGATTTGAGGTTGTTTTCGTTAGAAAGGAGGCGGCTAAGAGGGGATCTTATTGAAGCATATAAGATGATTAGAGGTTTAGATAGGTGGACAGTGATAGCCTTTTTCCTAGGATGGAGAAAGCTAGCACGAGGGGACACAGCTTTAAATTAAGGGGTATGAGTTATAGGACGGATATCAGAGGTAGGTTCTTTACTCAAAGAGTGATTAGTGAGTGGAATGCCCTGCCTGCAGCTGTTGTGGATGCGCCAAGTTTGGTGGCGTTTAAGAGGTTAGTTGATAAGTATATGGATGAGAAGGGAATGGTTTAGTTAGGAGGGGCATTGCTTTTTATTTTGGTCGGCACAACATCGAAGGCCGAAGGGCCTGTTCTGTGCTGTATTGTTCTATGTTCTATGTTATAGATCTCTATAAAATCACCCCACAGTCTCCTACGCTCCAGAGAAAAAAGTCCCAGTCTATCCCAGCCTCTCCTTATAACTCAATCCATCAAGTCCCGGTAACATCCTAGTAAATCTTTTCTGTACTCTTTCTAGTTTAATAATATCCTTTCTATAATAGGGTGACCAGAATTGTACACAGTATTCCACGTTGGCCTTAAATGTCTTGTACAATTTCAACAAGACGTCTCAACTCCTGTATTCAATGTTCTGACTGATGAAACCAAGCATGCTGAATGCCTTCTTCACCACTCTGTCCATCTGTAACTCCACTTTCAAGGAGCTATGAACATGTACCCCTAGATCTCTTTGTTCTGTAACTCTCCCCAATGCCCTACCATTAACTGAGTAAGTCCTGCCCTGGTTCAATCTACCAAAATACATCACCTTGCATTTGTCTAAATTAAAATTATTTTCATAAATGACGTGGATGAGGAAGTGGAGGGATGGGTTAGCAAGTTCGCCGACGATACAAAGGTCGGTGGTGTTGTGGATGGTCTGGAGGGATGCCAAAAGTTGCAGTGGGACATAGACAGGATGCAAGACTGGGCGGAGAAGTGGCAGATGGACTTCAACGCGGATAAATGTGTAATGGTCCATTTTGGCAGGAATAATGGGATGAAGGAGTACAATATAAGGGGTAGGAGTCTTAGCTGTGTTGTAGAGCAGAAGGATCTCGGGTCCGGGTCCATAGGACTCTTAAATCGGCCTCGCAGGTGGAGGAAGTGATCAAGAAGGCGTACGGTGTACTGGCCTTCATTAATCGAGGAATAGAGTTTAGGAGTCAGGAGGTAATGATGCAGCTCTATAAGACTCTTGTCAGACCCCAGTTGGAGTATTGTGCGCAGTTCTGGTCGCCTCATTATAGGAAGGATGTAGAGGCTATTGAGAGAGTTCAGAGGAGATTTACAAGGATGCTGCCTGGATTGGGAGGCAGGCCTTATGAAGATAGGTTGAGGGAGCTGGGACTCTTCTCACTGAAGAGACGTAGGTTGAGAGCGACCTGATAGAGGTTTATAAAATGTTGACAGGAATAGATAGGGTGAACTCTCAGAGACTATTTCCCCGAGCTGAAATGGTCACTACGAGAGGACACAGATTTAAGGTGCAGGGAAGCAAATACAAAGGAGATGTCAGGGGTAGGTTTTTCACTCAGAGGCTGGTGAGTGAATGGAACCGACTGCCGTCGGAGGTTGTTGAGGCAAACTCACTGGGGTCTTTTAAGAGACTTCTGGATGAGTATATGGAAAAGAATAGGATAGGGGGTTATAGATAGGTCTGTGGACTGGTAGATGTGATCAGCGCAACTCGCCGACCACGTCCACTGCTCTTCCTTCGTCAATGAGTTCAGTCACATTTTCGAAGAACTCAATTAAACTCGTAAGGCACGACCTGCCTTTTACAAAACCATGCTGACTATTTCTAATCAACCTAAAGGATGTTGCCCGGATTGGGAGGCATGCCTTATGAAGACAGGTTGAGGGAGCTGGGACTGTTCTCCCTGGAGAGACAAAGGTTGAGAGGCGACCTGATAGAGGTTTACAGGATGTTGAGAGGAATAGATAGGGTGGACTTTCAGAGACTATTTCTCAGGGCTGAAATGGTCGCGACGAGAGGGCACAGATTTAAGGCGCAGGGAAGCAAGTACAGAGGGGATGCTAGGGGAAAGTTTTTCACTCAGAGGGTGGTGAGTGAATGGAATCGGCTGCCGTCGGTGGTGGTCGAGGCGAACTCACTGGGGTCTTTTAAAAGACTTCTGGATGAGTATATGGGATCCAATGGGATTGGGGGTTATAGATAGGTCTATGGCTGGGTAGGTTTTGATGTGTTCGGCACAACTTGTGGGCCGAAGGGCCTGTTTGTGCAGTAGTGTTCTATGTTCTAAACTCCATCTGCCATTTGTTAGCCCACTGGCCCAACTGATCAAGATCCCTCTGCAATTGGAGATAATTTTCTTCACTCTCCATTATGTCATCTGCAAACTTACTAACCATGTCCCCTATATTCTCATCCAAATCATTAATATAAATGACAAATAACAGTGGGCCCAGCACCTACCCTGATGCACATCGCTGGTCACAGGCCTCCAGCTGGAAAAACAACTCTCTACAACCACCCTCTGGCTTCTGTCAAGAAGCCAATTCTTTATCCATTTACATACCTCACCCTGGATCTCGTGAGATTTAACTTTATGTGACAACCTATGAAGCAGTATCTTGTCTTTGTTCTTTGTCAAAGGCCTTGCTAAAGTCCAAGTAGACAATGTCAATCGCACTGCCCTCATCTACCTTCTCGGTTATCGCTTCAAAAAAAAGGGTTCTTGTCACACAGGCAGTCAGTGTGACAGGCTGCACCGCCCGACAGGCAGTCAGTGTGACAGGCTGCACCGCCCGACAGGCAGTCAGTGTGACAGACTGCACCGCCCGACAGGCAGTCAGTGTGACAGACTGCACCGCCCGACAGGCAGTCAGTGTGACAGGCTGCACTGCCCGACAGGCAGTCAGTGTGACAGGCTGCACTGCCTGACAGTCAACGAGTGTGACAGACTGCACCGCCCAACAGGCAGTGAGTGTGACAGACTGCACCACCCGACAGGCAGCGAGTGTGACAGACTGCAGGAGGGCTGGGGAGGGCGATGACTACAGCCTGCAAGGGCAGGGGGCTGCAGGATGGGTCAGTGTGTTTGGGCTGTGAACGAGAAGATGGAGGTATAGAGTGAAGTCTCTGCTGCTTGGTCTCTCACTTAGTCTTCAGCATTGTAAAAAGCCGCTCGAATTCTGTGTTTGCTTCAGAAACCATCTAAAGCAGGGATGCAGCTTAAAGCTATCAATAAATAGGACAAGACAATGATAGGACTGAGAGAGCAGCACTGAGTGTGGAACTGTGTGTATGGAGCTGGAGAGAAGCTGACTGCTTTACATGTGGCTCCGACAAGGAAGGAGAAAAACATAAGAACATAAGAAATAGGAGCAGGAGTTGGCCATCCAGCCCCTCGAGCCTGCCCCTCCATTCAATAAGATCATGGCTGATCTGAAGTGGATCAATTCCACTTTCCCACTTTCTCCCCATAACCCTTAATTCCCTTGTCTATCAGAAACCTATCTACCCGTGACTTAAATATATTCAGCGAGGTAGCCTTCACCACTTCAATGGGCAGAGAATTCAAGAGACTCACCATCCTTTGAGTGAAGAAGGTCCTCCTCAACTCTGATCTAAACTGACCCCCCTTATTTTGAGGCTGTGCCCTCTAGTTCTGGATTCCTTTCTAAGTGGGAAGAATCTCCCTACCTCTACCCTATCCATCCCCTTCATTATCTTATATGTCTCTATAAGATCCCCCCTCAGCCTTCTAAATTCCAACGAGTACAGACCCAATCTATTCAATCTCTCCTCATTGGCTAACCCCCTCATAGAACATAGAACATAGAACATTACAGCGCAGAACAGGCCCTTCAGCCTTCGATGTTGCGCCGAACAATTATGAAAAAAAAAGCAGTGACCCTCTAACCTAAACCATTCCCTTTTCATCCATAAACTTATCTACTAACCTCTTAAACGCCCCCAAACTTGGCGCATCTACAACTGCAGCAGGCAGGATATTCCATACCCTTACACCCTCTGGGTAAAGAACCTACCTCTGGCATCCGTCCTATAACTACCACCCCTTAATTTAAAGCTGTGTCCCCTCGTGCTAGCTTTCTCCATCCTAGGAAAAAGGCTATCACTGTCCACCCTATCTAAACCTCTAATCATCTTATATGTTTCAATAAGGTCTCCTCTTAGCCGCCTTCTTTCTAAAGAAAACAACCTCAAATCCCTCAGCCTCTCTTCATAAGACCTGCCCTCCATACCAGGCAACATCCTGGTAAACCTCCTCTGTACCCTCTCCGATGCCTCCACATCTTTCTTATAATGCGGGGACCAGAACTGTACACAATACTCCAAGTGCGGCCGCACTAGAGTTTTGTACAGTTGCAACATGACGTTGCGGCTCCGAAATTCAATCCCCCTACCAATAAAAGCTAAGACTCCATATGCCTTCTTAACAACCTTATCGACTTGACTGCCTACTTTCAGGGATCTATGCACATATACACCAAGATCCCTCTGTTCATCAACACTATTAAGAATCCTACCATTAGCCCTATACTCTACACATTTATTATTCCTGCCAAAGTGAATTACCTCACACTTTTCCACATTAAACTCCATTTGCCACCTCTCGGCCCAGCTCTGCAACTTGTCCAAGTCTCTCTGCAAACTATAACACCCCTCTTCACTATCTACCACTCCACCGACTTTAGTGTCATCTGCAAATTTACTAATCCATCCTTCAATACCCTCATCCAGATCATTTATAAAAATTACAAACAGCAGGGGCCCCAAAACAGACCCCTGAGGTACACCACTTGTCACCGAACTCCAAGATGAATATCTCCCATCAACCACCACCCTCTGTCTTCTATCTGCTAGCCAATTCCTAACCCAATTAGCTAAATCACCCTCTATCCCATACATCTGCATTTTCTGCAGAAGCCTTCCATGGGCCACCTTATCGAACGCCTTACTAAAGTCCATATATACCACATCAACCGCCTTACCCCCATCCACCTCCTTAGTCACTTTTTCAAAAAACTCAATGAGGTTAGTAAGGCACGACCTACCCTTCACAAAACCATGCTGACTATCCCCAATCAATTCATTTCTCTCTAAATAACTATAAATCCTATCCCTAATAATTCTCTCCAATACTTTGCCCACAACAGAAGTAAGACTCACCGGCCTATAATTCCCTGGAAAGTCTCTATTCCCCTTCTTGACAAGAAGGGGAAGGTATCAGCCTGGTGAACCTTCTCTGCACTCCCTCCAAAGGTGATATATCCTTTCCCAAATGCGGCGACCAAAACTGCACACAGTACTCCAGTTGTGGCCTCACCAGCACTGTGTACAGTTGCAGCAAGACCTCCCTGCTTTTATATTCTATCCCCCTCGCTATAAAGGCCAACGTTCCATTCACCTTCTCGATCACCTGCTGCACCTGCAGACTGGGTTTTTGTGATTTGTGCACAAGGACCCCCAGGTCCCTCTGCACCGTAGCATGTTGCAGCTTTTCGCCTTTTAAATAATAGCCCATTTTACTATTATTTCTACCAAAGTGGATAACCTCACACTTGCTAACATTATACTCCATCTGCCTGGTCCTCACCCACTCACTCAACCTATCCAGATCCCTCTGCAGGCTTTCCACACCCTCCACACAATTTGCTTTTCCACTCATCTTCGTGTCATCAGCAAATTTTGTCACCCTGCACTCAGCCCCTTCCTCCAGATCATCTATGTAAATGGTAAATAGTTGAGGTCCCAGCACCGATCCCTGGGACACTCCACTAGTCACCGGCTGCCAATCAGAATAGCACCCATTAATACCTACCCTCTGCTTCCTATTAGACAACCAATCCTCTATCCAGTCTAACACCCTACCCCCAACTCCCTGCACCCTAACCTTCTGCAGCAATCTTTTGTGAGGCACCTTATCAAACGCCTTTTGGAAATCCAAAAACACCACATCCACTGGTTCCCCTCTGTCTACTGCAGTAGTTACATCTTCATAAAAATGCAGTAAATTCGTTAAGCAGGACTTTTCCTTCATGAATCCATGCTGCATTTGCTTGATGAAGCCATTCTTTTCCAGGTGTCCTGCTATTTCTTCTTTAATGATGCATTCTAGTATTTTCCCGCATGGCATTAAGACTAACCGGCCTGTAGTTACTCACCTTTTGTCTCCCTCCTTTTTTAAACAGCGGTGTAACAGTAGCTGTTTTCCAATCCACTGGCACTTCCCCAGGTGATTGAAAGGCAGACACAGACAGACAACAGAGATCTGTAAGTATCAGAGGCCACTTACCCGATTAACTCTCTGGATGCCAGTATTGGGTAAAGCAGCCAGGGTCCTGTAATCCATCTTCAATGGTTCTGTGCTGAAATTCTATCAACAACAAAGGAGGAAAGATGATGTGTGACAAATCCCAGGACAGGTCACATAGCGAGCATACATCTCTGGGACACGTAACTCCACTTTCTCTAATCGCTAACTCCTCGAGATGGCCCACAGACAGGGGGGGCTGCAGATCACAGCTGGGCACAGAGCTGCTAACACTATGTCCCCTAATCACATTTCAAATTATTCTGAGGATACGGGCATTACCGGAAAGGTCACTGTTTATACCCCTTCCTCAGACACCTTCAACACAATCACTCACACGACCATTGACAGGAGAGTGCAGACTCAACTCACTCCACTCACAGACACCCTCACTCCCTCCTCACTCACAGAGACCCCCACTCCCTCCTCACTCACAGAGACCCCCACTCCCTCCTCACTCACAGAGACCCCCACTCCCTCCTCACTCACAGAGACCCCCACTCCCTCCTCACTCACAGAGACCCTCACTCCCTCCTCACTCACAGACACCCTCACTCCCTCCTCAATCACAGAGACCCCCACTCCCTCCTCACTCAACAGACCCCCACTCCCTCCTCACTCACAAGATCCCACTCCCTCCTCACTCACAGAGACCCCCCACTCCCTCCTCACTCACACAGAGACCCCCCCACTCCCTCCTCACCACAGAGACCCCCACTCCCTCCGTCACTCCAGAGACCCTCACTCCCTCCTCACTCACAGAGACCCTCACTCCCCTCCTCACTCACCAGGGACCCCTCACTCCACTCCCTCCACTCACAGAGACCCCACACTCCTCCCCTCCTCACTCACAGAGACCCTCACTCCCTCCTCACTCACAGACACCCTCACTCCCCTCCTCACTCACACACACCCTCACTCCCCCCTCACTCACAGACACCCTCACTCCCTCCTCACTCACAGACACACACCCTCACTCCCCCCTCACTCACAGAGACCCTCACCCTCCTCACTCACACACCCCTTCACTCCCCCCTCCTCACAGACCCCACTCCCCTCACTCAACACACACCCTCACCCTCACTCCTCACACAGACACCCTCTCTCCCCCCTCACTCCCTCCCACACAGACACCTCACTCCCTCCTCACTCACAAGAGACCCACTCCCTCCTCACTCAACACACTGCCTCCCTCATCACGAGAGATCTACTCCTCACCCTCAGCCCCCCTCACTACCCCTCTCACACAACCCCCACTCCCTCCTCACTCACAGAGACCCTCACTCCCTCCTCACTCACAGAGACCCTCACTCCTCCCTCACTCAACACACCCTCACACCCCTCCCACTCACAGAGACCCCTCACTCCCTCCTCACTCACACACACCCTCACTCCTCTCACTCACAGAGACTCACCTCACTCACACACAGACCCCACTCCCTCACTCACAGACACCCTCACTCCCTCCTCACTCACAGACACCCTCACTCACTCCTCCTCACCACACACCCTCACTCACTCACACACACCCTCACTCCCTCCTCACTCACACACCCTCACTCCCTCCTCACTCACACACAACCTCACTCCCCTCACTCACACACACCCTCACTCCCTCCTCACTCACACACACCCTCACTCCCTCCTCACTCACCAACACACCCTCACTCCCTCCTCACTCACACACACCCTCACCCTCACTCCCTCCTCACTCACAGAGACCCTCACTCCCTCCTCACTCACACACACACACCCTCACTCCCTCCTCACTCACACACCCTCACTCCCTCCTCACTCACACACACCCTCACTCCTCCTCACTCACACACCACTCCCTCACTCCCTCCACTCACACCACACCCTCACTCCCTCCTCACTCACAGAACACCCTACTCTCACTCCAACACACCCTCACTCCCTCCTCACACACACACACCACTCCCTCACTTCACACCCTCACTCCCTCCACTCACACACACCCTCACTCACTCACCACACACTCCCTCCTCACACCACACCCTCACTCCCTCCTCACTCACAGACACCCTCACTCCCTCCTCACTCACACACACCTCACTCCCTCCTCACTCACACACACCCTCACTCCCTCCTCACTCACACACACCCTCACTCCCTCCTCACTCAACACACACTCCAACCCCACTCCTCACTCACACACACCCTCACTCCACTCACTCCCTCACACTCACACACACCCTCACACTCCCACACTCCCCCTCACCACACTCACTCTCCTCACTCACCACACCCTCACTCCCTCCTCACTCACACACACCCTCACTCCCTCCTCACTCACACACACCTCACTCCCTCCTCACTCACACACACCCTCACTCCCTCCTCACTCACACACCCTCACTCCCTCCTCACACACCCTCACTCCCTCCTCACTCCACACCACCCTCACTCCCTCCTCACTCACACACACCCTCACTCCCTCCTCACTCACACACACCCTCACTCCCCCCTCACTCACACACACCCTCACTCCCTCCTCACTCACACACACCCTCACTCCCTCCTCACTCACAGAGACCCTCACTCCCTCCTCACTCACACACACCCTCACTCCCTCCTCACTCACACACACCCTCACTCCCTCCTCACTCACAGACACCCTCACTCCCTCCTCACTCACAGACACCCTCACTCCCTCCTCACTCACACACACCCTCACTCCCTCCTCACTCACACACACCCTCACTCCCTCCTCACTCACACACACCCTCACTCCCTCCTCACTCACACACACCCTCACTCCCTCCTCACTCACACACACCCTCACTCCCTCCTCACTCACACAGACCCTCACTCCCTCCTCACTCACACACACCCTCACTCCCTCCTCACTCACACACACCCTCACTCCCTCCTCACTCACAGACACCCTCACTCCCTCCTCACTCACAGACACCCTCACTCCCTCCTCACTCACACACACCCTCACTCCCTCCTCACTCAC
>JAGIQG010000002.1:1108823-1173643 GCA_024679065.1 Sphyrna mokarran
CCTGAAATCAGACAACATTTTGGTCCTAACTACTTTCTGTGGGAGTGAATTTCAACACATTCACCACCGTCTGGGTGATGAAATTTCTCCTCACCTCAGTTCTAAAAGGTTTAACCCTTATCCTCAAACTATAATCCCTAGTTCTGGACTCCCCCCACTATTGGGACATTCTGAATCTACCCTGACCAACACTGTTAGAAGTTTGACAGAAATAGGACAATTAAGAAGGCATATGGATCACTTGCTTTTATTAGTCATGACATCGAGTATCAGAGCAAGGGGGTAATGTTGGAGTTGTACTGAGTATTGGTGAGGCCATAGCTGGGGTACTGTGTGTAGTTTTGGTCACCTCACTACAGGAAGGATATGATAGCACGAGAGTGGGTACAGAGCAGGTTCAGCAGCACACGCCTGGGATGGGTTCTTGATTAATAAAGGGAATAGGGATTATGGGGAAAAGGCAGCAGAATGGCGATGAGAAAAACATCAGCCAGGATTGAATGGTGGAGCAGACTTGATGGGCCGAGTAGCCTCATTCTGCTCCTGTGTCTTATGCAGCATTTGAGCTAGAAGGAGAGACTAAATAGGCTTGGTTTGTTTTCTCTGGAGCAGAGAAGGCAAAGTGCATCACCTTGCAGTTATCAGCGTTGAATACCATTTGCTGCTGCTCTGCCTGTCTGTCCAATCTATCTATATTTCCCTGTAACCTACAACCATCCTCTTCACTATTAACAATCTTACCAATCTTGGTGTCATCTGCACACTTGCTTATCATTCCTTTCACATTTTCATCTATCTTGTTTATGTGTATAACAAACAAAAAGGGTCCCAGAACTGATCCCTGGACACTGGCTTCCCATCATTCAAACAGTCTTCTGCCAACATACAAGATGTGGCTATGGGAATCTGCCCAGGTCCCAGTTATTCCTGTTTCTTTTTGGGTTATGTGGAGCATTCTACGTGGCCCTTGTGGCTATAGGGTTCAAGGGATATGGAGAGAAAGTAGAACTGGGATACTGAAGGTGCATGATCATATTGAATGGCAGTGCAAGCTCAAAGAGCTGAATGGCCTACTGCTGCACCAATTTTCTATGTTTCTATGTTTTTCCTGTTGCAGTCCTGCGCTGGCTCCCTCCCACAACTTCAGGACATTGATCACTATTTCAGAGCTACTTCATGCTTTCATCTGGACCTGGAAAAATGTGTTAATTTTGCTTCCTATTTCCAACCCTCTATCACTTGGTCCATCTCTGACACTTCTCATCCATTCTCTGACCCCTCTTCTCCATTTCTGATAATAAACTGTCTACAAGCATCCACTATAAACTCACTGACTCCCACAGATATCTGGACTAAGCTCTTAGAACATAGAACATTACAGTACAGAACAGGCCCTTCGGCCTTCGATGTTGCGCCGACCAATTGAGAAAAAGCAATGACCCTCTAACCTAAACCATTCCCTTTTCATCCATAAACTTATCTACTAACCTCTTAAACGCCACCAAACTTGGCGCATCTACAACTGCCGCAGGCAGGGCATTCCATACCCTCACCACCCTCTGGGTAAAGAACCTACCTCTGATATCTGTCCTATAATTACCACCCCTTAATTTAAAGCTATGTCCCCTCGTGCTAGCTTTCTCCATCCTAGGAAAAAGGCTATCACTGTCCACCCTATCTAAACCTCTAATCATCTTGTATGTTTCAATAAGGTCTCCTCTTCACATCTTACATCCTTTAAGGACTCCTTCCTATTCTCTCAGCTCTTTCATCTCAGCCACATTTGTTCTGATGATGCAACTTTCCAAAATAGTGCTGCTGGTATGTCTCCCTCATTCTCAATCATGGTTTTCCACCCACTGTGGTTGACAGGGTTCTCGACTGTGTCTAATCCATTCCCCAGGCTACTGTTCTCACCGTTCCCCTCCCTCCCAGAAGCAAGATAGAGATCCCAGCTTTGACATCTGGACTCAAAACATCAGCTCTTTTCTCTCCTTACAGATGCTGCCAGATCTGCCGAGATTTTCCAGCATTTTCTGTTTTGGTTTCAGATTTCAGCATCCGCAGTAATTTGCTTTTATCGAGGGTTCTCCTTTTCCTCACTTTTCACCCCACCAGTCTCCACATTCAAAGGATCATCCTTCACCATTACTGCCAATTCCAGTATGATGCCACCACTGAACACACCTTCCCCTCATTGCTCCTGTCAGCATTCCACAGGGATCGTTCCCTCTGGGACACCCTGATCCACTCCTCCAGCATGCCCAATATCTAATCCCCAGTCCATGCAATCTCAGAAGGTGCAACTCCTGCCCCTTTACCTCCTCCCTGCTCACCATTCCAGTTCCTAAATACCCCTTTCAGATGAAGCAGTGTTTCACATGCACCTCCTTCAATCTGGTCTGTTGCATTTGCTGCTACGTCAGAGAGACCAAACGCAGACTGGGTGACGGTTTTGCTGAACACCTCCGATCTGTTCTCCAGCAGGACGCAGACCTTGCTGTCATTTACCACTTCACCAAACCACCCTGCTCTCCTGTCCATGTGTCTGTCCTTGGCCGTTTGGAATGTTCCACTGAACCCCAACGCAAACTGGAGAAACAGCACCTCTTCTTCCAATTGGACAGTCTTCCAGACCGAACATTGGGTTCAATAACTTCAGAGTGTGAACTCTCCCCTCCACTGTCACCCCATTCCCATTTATTTTATTTCTTTCTGTTCCTTCTCATTCTCCATTTTATTATCTTTCTGTCTCATTTCCATTTTTCCACTTCTCCATTCCCAATCCCAGTTCTCTCCCCCTCAGCAGTAGGGAGGCAATGTACCTCTGTGGCATCTCCTTTACAGCCACAGGGACACCTATGTTTTGCCTTCACAATTGATCGTGAATCCCCTCTATTTTATTCTCACACTTCTTACTCCTCTGGAGCAGAACCAACCGTGATGTAACAAATTTGGCTGTTCCTGCTTTCCTGAGAGACCATTCTCTCAACTATATATTGGTTGTGCAGGGGACAGCGTTTTCTGTACTGCCAACTTGTACTCTTACTTTACCTGCTGGTTACCGTTTTTTAATTCATTCATGGGACATGGGTGTGACTGGCTGGACCAGCATTTATTGCTCATCCTTAGTTATCCTTGAGAAGTTAGAACATAGAACATTACAGCACAGAACAGGCCCTTCGGCCTTCGATGTTGCGCCGACCAATATAAAAAGCAATGCCCCTCCAAACTAAACCATTCCCTTCTCTTTCATATACTTATCAACTAACCTCTTAAACGCCACCAAACTTGGCGCATCTACAACAGCTGCAGGAGGGCATTCCACTCCCTAATCACTCTTTGAGTAAAGAACCTACCTCTGATATCCGTCCTATAACTCATACCCCTTATTTAAAGCTGTGTCCCCTCGTGCTAGCTTTCTCCATCCTAGGAAAAAGGCTATCACTGTCCACCCTATCTAAACCTTTAATCATCTTATATGTTTCGATTAGGTCCCCTCTTAGCCACCTCCTTTCTAACGAAAACAACCTCAAATCCCTCAGCCTCTCTCATAAGACCTGCCCTCCATACCAGGCAACATCCTGGTAAACCTCCTCTGTACCCTCTCCAATGCCTCCACATCTTTCTTAGAATGTGGGGACCAGAACTGCACACAATACTCCAAGTGCGGCCGCACTAGAGTTTTGTACAGTTCAACATGACGTTGCGGCTCCGAAACTCAATCCCTCTACCAATAAAAGCCAAGACTCCATATGCCTTCCTAACAACCTTCTCGACCTGACTGCCTACTTTCAGGGATCTATGCACATACACACCAAGATCCCTCTGTTCATCTAGACTACTAAGAATCATACCATTTGCCCTATACTCTACACATTTATTATTTCTGCCATAGTGCATTACCTCACACTTTTCCACATTAAACTCCATTTGCCACCTCTCGGCCAGCTCTGCAACTTGTCCAAGTCCCTCTGCAAACTATAACACCCCTCTTCACTATCTACCACTCCACCGACTTTAGTGTCATCTGCAAATTTACTAATCCATCTTCAATACCCTCATCCAGATCATTTATAAAAATTACAAACAGCAGGGGCCCCAAAACAGACCCCTGAGGTACACCACTTGTCACCGAACTCCACGATGAATATCTCCCATAAACCACCACCCTCTGTCTTCTATCTGCTAGCCAATTCCTAACCCAATTAGCTAAATCACCCTCTATCCCCTACATCTGCATTTTCTGCAGAAGTCTTCCATGGGCCACCTTATCAAACGCCTTACTAAAGTCCATATATACCACATCAACCGCCTTACCCCCATCCACCTCCTTAGTCACTTTTCAAAAAACTCAATGAGGTTAGTAAGGCACGACCTACCCTTCACAAAACCATGCTGACTATCCCCAATCAATTCATTTCTCTCTAAATAACTATAAATCCTATCCCTAATAATTCTCTCCAATACCTTGCCCACAACAGAAGTAAGACTCACTGGCCTATAATTCCCTGGACGGTCTCTCTTCCCCTTCTTAAACAATGGGACCACATTCGCTATCCTCCAGTCCTCGGGAACCACCCCCGTAACCAACGAGGACCTGAAGATCAGAGCCAGAGGCTCTGCAATCTCCTCTCTTGCCTCCCAGAGAATCCTAGGGTAAATCCCGTCTGGCCCAGGGGACTTATCCAACTTCAACCCCTCGAGAATATCTAGCACATCCTCCCTATCTACTTCAATACTTTCCAGTTTGCAACCCTGTATCCCAGTGTTCTCCATAGCTACATTTACATCTCCCTGTGTGAATACCGAAGAGAAATATTTGTTCAGTGCCTCTCCAATCTCTTCAGGCTCCACGCACAACTTCCCACTGCTGTCTATGACTGGCCCTAATCTCGCCCTAACCAATCTTCTATTCTTAACATATCTAAAGAAAGCTTTAGGATTCTCCTTGATCCTACCAGCCAAAGTCTTCTCATGTCCTCTCTTTGCTCTCCTCAATTCACTCTTTAGCTCCCTCCTGGCTAATCTATAGCTATCCATTGCACTAACCGAGCCTTCAAGCCTCATCCTGACATAAGCCTCCTTTTTCCTTTTAACCGCAAATCAACTTTTTTCGTACACCAAGGTTCTCTTACTCGACCATTTCCTCCTTGCCTGACAGGAACATACTTATCAAGGACTCGCAGCAGCTGCTCCTTGAATAAGCTCCACATTCCAGATGTTCCCAATCCCTGTAGTTTCCTAGTCCAATCTATGCACCCTAATTCTCTCCTGATGGCCTCATAATTACCCTTCCCCCAGCTATAACTACTGCCCCCAGCTTCATGCCTATTCCTATCCATCACTAAGGTGAACGTAACCGAATTGTGGTCACTGTCACCAAAATGTTCACCAACTTCCAAGCCTAACACCTGGTCTGGCTCATTGCCCAGCACCAAATCACACTGCTGATTTGTGCCTTGTACATGGTAGACAGGTTTTGGGACTCAAGAGGTGAATTCCTCACTGCAGTATTCTCAGCCTCTGACCTGCTCTGGTAGCTACTGTTTTTATGTGGTGAGTCCAGTTGAGTTTCTGGTCAATGATAATCCCAAGGAAGTTGACGGTGAGGGATTCAGTGATTGAATGTTAAGGGACGGTGGTTAGAGTATCTCTATTGGTGATGGTCATTGCCTGGCATTTGTGCAGCACGATGTTACTGCCACTTGTCAGCCCAAGCCTGGATATTGTCCAGATTTTGCTGCATTTGATCATGGACTGCTTCAGTATCTGAGGAGATGTGAATGGTGCTTAACATTGTGTAATCATCGGTGAACATCCCACTTCTATCCTATTCCCTATCTGCCTGTGGAGGCTTAACCTGTAGTATAACCATCTCTCTGTACACTTTCTCCACGATACTCTCTGCCTCACGAATGTTCTCGAAGCGTCCCTAGCTGCCACAGAGCTAATCTGAAACCCAGGCTTCCAGGAACTACAGCTGGAGACACTTCCTGCACATATGCTGGCCTTAGGCTCTGGAAGTGTGGTAGTTTCCCACATAGAGCAGGAGGAACATACCATGGCTTTGTGTTCTGTTACCATGACTTAGCCCTTTAGATTAATACTTAAAGAAACTTTTAAAATTAAATATCAATTATTTTAGGGTCCCCCTTCCTTGACCTTGTTAACACAGAATATAACCCTTACAAACCATTAATTGCAAAAGAAAGAACTGTAAAGGTGTAAATACTCAGAAGCTTTTACTTGTCCCTTGTCACTTTTAAATCCTGTCGTCACCTCAGGCGTTCCGCTTCTAGATTAAGTAAAAGTTCACTTGGTTGCTCCAGTGCTGTTCCCCTGTTGCCCCTCACTAGATTCTGTCCCCACCTTCTCCCACACTTGTTCACTCTTTCTCTCTCTCTGACCTCCAGTATTCTGTATTGTAAGAGTTACTTCAAGCTCTTCATTCCCTTTTATGCTGTGAACTCCCTCAGAATTTAGTTTTATTTTAAAGAGCAGAAATGCACATCAGTTGGAGAAAAGAAGGGACAGAATGCCTCCTTCCTGTTTCACCAAATTCCAGCTGTACTGTAACACAAGGCAGCACAGAACGAGCCTTCCTTTTAGTCCAGGCCTCGGAAGTTGGATTAGACCGGTCTAACTACCTTCAGCTGAGAGTCTATAAACTCCTGTTTTAAAGCTGCAACTAAACTTCTCCAATCAAAGGAGCAACTTTTAGTTAATTGCTAAATTAAACAAACCAGACTTTAGCTTGAAATTTAGATTGAAAATATTCCTTAAAATTTACCCCTTGAGGTTTTGTTTCAGCAAACTCCAGCTGCACTTGAAATGCCACAAGGCAGTATCCTGATGCAGACCAAAGAGCAATAAATGCTGGCCCAGTCATCTACGCTCCCATTTAAAAATTAAAATTCCAGTATTCTCAAGAATCTGTTTTTGCAACACAGTTTAGATAATCCATTAAACTCATAACGTGTAACATGCCGGAAGTTTCATACTCAGGTACTCATTCTTTGTAAACTGTTGGAGTATATTCAAACCTTGCACCTTTACTGAGTTGCTTTCTCTATGGCACTCTCTTGGCCAATCAGAGTGCACCCTTGTGTCACACGTGTAGCGATTGTTTGAAATTTGGTATTCTTGCATTTGTCCTGATGAATGTAAGATGAAATGTTTCAAAGAAATGTCTCTCACATTGTGTCACCAAGTGACTTAAACAGCTGGTTAGCTAAAGGGGAATCAGAGGATGTGCACACTGGGTTGTTTCCAGATTGGCAAACTGTAACGAGTAAGAGTGCTGCTGGGATCCGTGCGGCATCCTCAACTACTTTGAATCTAAATTAACAACACAAAAACGGAAAATGCTCAAAAAATGCAGCAGGTCTGGCAACATCTGTGGAAAGACACAATAGAGTTAACGAGAGAGAGAGAAATGTGATGTGAAAGAGGAGCTGGAACAGAGCATGAGGTCAGTGATTGCTGGGAACTCCAAGAGATTGCAACAAAGAAGTGTAGGTTACGAGGCAGGAGGAATGTTCCTGATGGTGTAAAGACTGGAAAACTTGCTGGGGATGGAATAAAGCTAAAATAGAAGAATGTGTTAATAGCAGAATAAAGATCAGTGCACAGTGAAAGCAGAACCGAAGAACAAGTGGACAGATGGCCCAGTGGAGGAGGGGGATCTGCACTGGGATAAAAAGTTTTGGCTATTAAGAAAAGGGTCGAGATGGAGGGCAAAGTTCACAATCTAAAGCTGTTGAACGCAATCACCCTGAGGGATGTAACGTGACTAATCAGAAGATTAAAACAAAACGGACAAGAGGCCCAATCCATGGCTTACAAAGGAAATTAGAGAGAGTGTCCAATCTAAGGAAGAATCATACAGATTGGCCAAGAAAAATAATAGATCTGAGGATTGGGAGCAGTTTAGAATTCAGTAAAGAAGGACCAAGGGATTGATTAAGAAGGGGAAAATACAGTACAAAAGTAAGCTTGCAGGGAACATAAAGACTGACACTAAGAGTTTCTATAGATATGTGAAGGGAAGGAGGTTGGTCCCCTACAGACAGAAATGGGGGAATGTATAATAGGGAAGAAAGAAATGGCTGAGTAACTGAATACATACTTTGGTTCTGTCTTCACAAAAGAGGAAACAAATCAGATACAGAAATGCTGGAGAATATAAGATTTAGTGAGAGGGAAGAACTATAGAGATTAATATTAGTAGAGAGATGGTGTTGGGAAAGTTAATGGGATTGAAGGCAGATAAATCCCCAGGGCCTGATAGTCTACATCCCAGAGTACTTAAAGAAGTGGCTGTGGAAATAGTGGATGCATTGGTGGGAATCTTCCAGGATTCTATAGACTCTGGAACAGTCCCTGTAGATCGGAGGGTAACAAATGTCACTCCAATATTCAAAAAGGGAGGTAGAGAGAAAACAGGGAATTATAGACGAGTAAACTTAACATTGGCAGTGTGAAATTGCGCAAATCCATTATTAAGGACTTTATAGCAGAGCATTTAGAAAGCAGTGGCAGGATCAGACAGAGTCAGCATGGATTTATAAAGGGGAAATCATGCTTGACAAATCTGTTGGAATTCTTTGAAGATGTAACTAGTTGAGTTGACAAGGGGGAACCAGTCAATGTGATATATTTTGACTTTCAGAAAGTGTTTGAGACAGTCTCGCACAAGAGATTATTGTGCAAGATTAAAGCGCATGGGATTGGAGGAAATGTATTTAGATGGATAGAAAACTGGCTGGCAGAGAGGAAACAAAGAATAGGAATTAATGGTTGTTTTTCACATTAGCCAGCAGTAACTAGTGGGATGCCACAGGAATCAGTGCTGGGACCCCAGCTATTCACAATATATATTACAGAGAACGAGGTACTGGAAGTCTTAAAGCGCATCAAAGTAGATAAATTCTCGAGACCTGATGAAGTGTATCCCAGAACATTGTGGGAGGCTAGGGAGGAAATTGCTGGTCCCCTAGACGAGATATTTGAATCTTTGACAGTCACGGGTGAAGTGCCTGAAGATTGAAAAGTGGCAAATGTTGTGTCTTTGTTTAAAAAGGGCTGCAGGGAAAAGCCTGGGAATTACAGGCCAGTGAGTCTCACAGCTGTGGGGGGTAAATTGTTGGAAGGTATTTTGAGAGACAGGATCTACAGGCATATTTAGAACGTAGAGATGGACAATTAGCACAGGCATTTAGAACATTTAGAGATGCAAGGACTGATTAGGGACAGTCAGCATGGCTTTGCGAATGAAAATCATGTCTCACAAATTTGATTGGGTTTTTTGAAGGGGTAACCAAGAAGGTAGATGAAGGCAGTGCAGTTGATGTTGTCTACATTGACTTTAGCAAGGCCTTTGACAAGGTCATCTGGGGAATTGTACTGCAGGATTGCAATAAACTGAAAAGATTGAGTATGTGGACATTAAGAAAGAAGATGTGTTGGAAGTATTAAATTCCATCAAGGTAGATAAATCGCCGGGTCCAGATGAGACGTACCCCAGGTTACTGTGGGAAGTGAGGGAAGTGATTGCAGAGCCCCTGGTGATGATCTTTGCGTTGTTGATGGAGATGGGAGAGGTTCCGGAAGATTGGAGGATTGCGGATGTGGTGCCTATTTTCAAGAAGGGGAACAGGGATAGCCCGGGGAATTATTGACCAGTGAGTCTGACCTCAGTGGTCAGTAAGTTGATGGAGAGGATTCTGATAGGATTTATGAGCATTTAGAGAAATTCAATATGATCAGGAATAGTCAACACGGCTTTGTTAAGGGCAGATCGTGCCTTACGAGCCTAGTTGAATTCTTTGAAAATGTGACTGAACACATTGATGAAGGAAGAGCAGTGGACGTGGTTTACATGGATTTCAGCAAGGCGTTTGATAAGGTCCCCCATGCAAGACTTCTTGAGAAGGTGAGAGGCATGGGATCCAAGGGGCTTTGGCCTTGTGGATCCAGAACTGGCTTGCCTGCAGAAGGCAGAGAGTGGTTGTGGATGGGTCTTGTTCTGCATGGAGGTCAGTCACCAGTGGAGTGCCCCAGGGATCTGTTCTAGGACCCTTGCTGTTTGTCATTTTCATAAATGACCTGGATGAGGAAGTGGAGGGATGGGTTAGTAAGTTCGCCGACGATACGAAGGTTGGTGGTGTTGTGGATAGTCTGGAGGGATGTCTGAAGTTGCAGCGAGACATAGATAGGATGCAAGACTGGGTGGAGAAGTGGCAGATGGACTTCAACGCAGATAAATGTGTGGTGGTCCATTTTGGCAGGACCAACGGAATGAAGGAGTATAATATCAAGGGTAGGAGTCTTGGCAGTGTTGAGGAGCAGAAGGATCTTGGGGTCCGGGTCCATAGGACTCTTAAATCTGCCTTGCAGGTGGAGGATGTGGTCAAGAAGGCATATGGTGTACTGGCCTTCATTAATAGAGGGATTGAGTTTTGGAGTTGGGAGGTAATGCTGCAACTTTATAAGAGCCTTCTCAGACCCCACTTGGAGTACTGTGCGCAGTTCTGGTCGCCTCACTATAGGAAGAATGTGGAAGCTATTGAGAGGGTGCAGAGGAGATTTACAAGGATGCTGCCTGGATTGGGAGGCAGGCCTTATGAAGATAGGTTGAGAGAGCTAGGTCTCTTCTCCCTGGAGAGACGAAGGTTGTGAGGCGACCTGACAGAAGTTTATAAAATGTTGAGAGGAATAGATAGGGTGGACTCTAGGAGGCTATTTCCCAGGGCTGAAATGGTCGTTACGAGAGGACACAGGTTTAAGGTGCTGGGGAGCAAGTACAGAGGAGATGTTAGGGTAATTTTTTCACTCAGAGGGTGGTGAGTGAATGGAATTGGCTGCCGTCGGTGGTGGTAGAAGCAAACTCGCTGGGGTCTTTTAAGAGTCGTCTGGATGAGTACATGGGATTTAATGGGATTGGGAGTTACAGATAGTTCTATGGCCTGGTAGGTATAGATATGATCGGCACAACTTGTGGGCCAAAGGGCCTGTTTGTGCTGTAGTGTTCTATGTTCTATGTAATGCATGATAGGTTGTTGCATCAGGTTAAATCTGACAGGATCCAGGGTGAGATATCTAAATAGAGACAAAATTGTCTTCTTGACAGAAGCCAGAGGGTGGTTGTAGATGGCTGTTTTTCAAACTGGAGTCCTGTGACCAGCGGTGTGCCTCAGGGATCAATACTGGGCCCACTGTTATTTATCATTTATATTAATGATTTGGATGAGAATATATGGAGCATGGTTAGTAAGTTTGCAGATAACACCAAGATTGATGACATAGTGGACAATGAAGAAAGTTATCTGTAATTGTAGAGGGATCTTGATCAATTGAGCCAGTGGGCTGACGAATGGCAGATGGAGTTTAATTTCGATAAATGTGAGGTGATGCATTTTGGTAGATTGAACCAGGGCAGGATTTACTCAGTTAACGGTAGGGCACTGGTAGAGTTACTGAACAAAGAGATCCAGGGGTAAATGTTCAAAGCTCCTTGAAAGTGGAGTCACAGATGCACAGACTGGTGAAGAAGGCATTCAGCATGCTTGGTTTCATTGGTCAACATTGAATACAGGAGTTGGGACGTCTTGTTGAAGTTGTACAAGACATTGGTAAGGCCACACTTGGAATACTGTGTACAGTTCTGGTCACCTTATTATTGAAACAATATTATTAATCTAGAAAGAGTGCAGAAAAGATTTACTAGGATGCTACCAGGACTTGATGGATTGAGTTATAAGGAGAGGCTGGATAGGCTGGGACTTTTTTCTCTGGGGCACAGGAGGCTCAGGAGTGATCTTATAGAGATCAATAAAATAATGAGAGGCAGAGACAAGGTAGATAGTCAATATCTTTTCCCAAAGGTAGGGGGAGTCTAAAACTAGAGGTCACAGGTTTAAGGTGAGAGGGAAGAGATACAAAAGTGTCCAGAGGGGCAATTTTTTCACACAGAAGATGATGAGTGTCTGGAACAAGCTGCCAGAGGTAGTAGTAGAGGCGGGTACAATTTTATCTTTTAAAAAGCATTTAGATAGTTACATGGGTAAGATGGGTATAGAGAATATGGGCCAAATGCAGGTAATTGGGATTAGCTTAGGGGTTTTAAAAAAGGTGGGGGACGTGGACAGGTTAGGCTGAAGGGCCTATTTTCATGCTGTAAACCTGTATGACTATGAATGAGAGAGGATCTCATAGAAATTCATGAAACTGTAACAGGACTAGGCAAGGTGGGGGAGTCCAGAATCAGGGGTCAGTAAGAATTCAGGGTGGACATCAGGACAGAAGTGAGGAGACATTTCTTCACCCAGAGCCTGTGGAATTCATTACCACAGGAAGTAGTTGATCCCAAAATACTGAATGTACTCAAGGGGCAGCTGAATATAGCACTTGGGGTGAATGGGATCAAAGGTTATGGGGAAAAAGCAGGATTAGACTATAGAGTTGGATGATCAGCCATGATCATAATGAATGGCAGAACAGGCTAGAAGGGCCAAATGGCCTCCTCCTGCTCCTGCTGCTATCTTCTATGTTTCTATGAGATGTTGTTCCTTCAGTTTGCATTGGGCTGCACTGGAGCATTACAACAGGCTAAGGACAGACATGCGGATACCAGAGCAAAATACTGAGTTGAAATGACAAGTGACTTCACCTGTAAGGACTGTTTGGCTCCTTGGACAGTGAGTAGAAAAGGGTAAAAGGGGCAAGTGTTGCACCTTCTGCAATTGCTTGGGATGTTGCTGTGGGAAGGAGATGAGGAATTAAAGTGATGGAGAAGCAGACCAGGATGTCATGGAGGGAGTGATCCCTGCCATGGTTCTGGGAGAGAGGGGGATGGCAGAGGGACGGGAAATGGGCTGAACACAATTGAGCATCCTGTCAGTCACAGTGTGGGGAGAAGTTGGGGTGGGGGCGGCGAGAAGCCCGGGTAGAGGAAGAAGGCAAACATGTTTGAAGTTTCAGAGATGGCATCATAGGAATAGATGTGACAGAGACAGAGAAACTGGGAGAATGGGGAGGAGTCCTTACAGGTGTGAGGAGCTGGAGTCGAGGTAGCTTTGGGAGTCAGTGAGTTTGTAATGAATATCGCTGGTGAATAGCAACGGGAATGGAAATAGAGAGGTGAAGGAAAGGGAGTGTTGGAGGTGAGATGGGTGGAAATGTAGACAAAATGGCTATGTTTTTAAATGACACGAACATCAGTCATTGATGTAATGGAGAGAGAGCTGTGGGAGATGGCCTAAACAGGACCGGAACTAGGAATGTTGCACATCCCACAGAGGGACAGGAATAACTAGGGCCCATGCAGCTACCCAATGCCATTACCTTTTAATTACAAGAATGACACATTTAAAGCAGAAATTGTTGAGTGACAGAACCATCTCCAAATAAATTTAGACAGTGAGTGGATAAATATTTGGCAGGTGGAGTACAATATGGGAAAGTGTGAGGTTGTCTATTTTGATGTGAATAGTGAAAAAAAACATACGATTTAAATGGAGAGAGATTGCAAGACTCTGAGTTACAGAGGAATCTGCTGTCCTGAATCACAAAAGATCAGCACGCAGGTACAGCAAATGATTCAGAAGACAAGTAGAGTATAGGTCCTTAATGCGAGGGGAATGGGATGTTAAAGTGGGTGCTGGGAATTAGTAAGAACACACCTGGTATGCATTGAAAATTTGGGCCTAAATTGTGTGGAATTTTGAAAAATTAGAGTGAATGTTATTGAAGTATATCATATTCAAAGGAGACTCCTTAGGATAGATGGTGAAAGGATATTTCATCCCTTGAAGGAGATTAGAATGGGGTGGCTGCGGGGGGCACAGTTGAGAAGGATGAGGGCTCCCATTTAAGATTGCGATGAGAAGGAATTTCATTGGAGTTGTTTGTTTTTGGAATTCTCTATCCCCGTTCACAGTGAGGGCTGAGTTATACTGATTGTTAATTCACACGGAAGTGGAGGGTTATGGGAAGAGTCAGAAAAATGGAGTTAAGGCCACAATTAGATCAGCCAGGATCATATTGCATGGTGCAGCTCTTATATTCTCTTTCTCTCTCTCCATCTTTGTGTCTGTCTCTCTTTTGCTGTCTCTGTCTGTGTTTTTCTCTCTCCATCTGTCTATATCTCTGCTCCTTACTTTTTATTCTCTCTTTTAAGGAAATTGAGATGGTTCGTGAATCGTCACTATGGGAGCAAGAGCAACTGGAGAAAGTGGTGAGACATTTTTCTGCACAGTACTTGATTTACATTTAGTTTCATAGCAAAGATTCATCACCTGGGCCATTCAGTGAGTGTCAGCTTGTCACTGTTCTTGCATATTGTAAGAACTCAGTAAGAATTTAGCAACACCAATTTTAAATCCAACCAATTTATTTGATAGTAAATTTGCGAGCTTTCGACACTGTGTCTTCGTCAGGCAAATGCAGTGTTCTGGTCTGCAATAGCACACATATCAGCACAGACAGTCAGAGATTGCTGATTAGAATGTGAATCCTTAGATCTAACCTGCTATTCAAGTGTTAAAGTGGCTAACAATGTGTGTGCAGGGAATCCTGAGCATTGGTTAGAGAATTGTGTATTTTCTCCAGACAGCACAGTAAGTGAGGTTTTTTGCTAACCCAGGCAAGTTACGGGGGTTACAGATAGTGTGTCATGAAGCCAAGATCCCCGTTAAGACCGTCCTCATGTGTGCGGAGCTTGGCTATCAGTCTCTGTTCAGCGACTCTGCGCTGTCGTGTGTCACGAAGGCCCCCTTGAAGAACATTTACCCGCAGGTCGGAGGCCGAATGCCCATGACTGCTGAAGTGTTTGCCCACCGGAAGGGAACTGTTTTGCCTGTTTTTTGTGTCGGTCTTCACAGAAGAGGACACAAATAGTTTGCTGGATGTTAAAGATAGGAGGATGGTAGGAGATGAGGTCCTTAATGTAATTACTGTCACAAGAGAGGTAGTGCTTGGTAGACTAACGGGGCTGAAGGTAGATAAGTCCCCAGGACCGGATGGAATGCATCCCAGGGTTCTGAAAGAAATGACAGAGGTGATAGCGGATGCCTTAGTAATTACTTATCAAAATTCGCTAGATTCCGGGAAGTGTCGGAAGATTGGAAAACGCCGTTGTTTAAAAAACATAGCAGACAGAAAGCAGGGAATTATAGGCCGGTTAGTTTAATGTCTGGAGTTGGAAAAATGCTTGAATCCGTCATCAAAGAAGAAATAGCGAGGTACCTAGAAAAGAATGGTTTGATCAAGCAGACGCAGCACGGATTTGTTCAGAGGAAATCATGTTTAACAAATTTATTGGATTTCTATGAGGAAGTGACTAGTGCGGTAGATAGAGGGGAACCAGTGGATGTGGTGTTTTTGGATTTCCAAAAGGCGTTTGATAAGGTGCCTTACAAAAGATTGCTGCAGAAGGTTAAGGTGCAGGGAGTTGGGGGTAGGGTGTTAGACTGGATAGAGGATTGGTTGTCTAATAGGAAGCAAAGAGTAGGTATTAATGGGTGCTATTCTGATTGGCAGCCGGTGACTAGTGGAGTGTCCCAGGGATCGGTGCTGGGGCCTCAACTATTTACCATTTACATAGAACATAGAACATTACAGCACAGAACAGGCCCTTCGGCCTTCGATGTTGCGCCGACCAATATGAAAAGCAATGCCCCTCCAAAACTAAACCATTCCCTTCTCTTCCATATACTTATCAACTAACCTCTTAAACGCCACCAAACTTGGCGCATCTACACTGCTGCAGGCAGGGCATTCCACTCCCGAACCACCCTTTGGGTAAAGAACCTACCTCTGATATCCGTCCTATAACTATCACCCTTAATTTAAAGTTGTGTCCCCTCGTGCTAGCTTTCTCCATCCTAGGAAAAAGGCTATCACTGTCCACCCTATCTAAATCTCTAATCATCTTAAATGTTTCAATAAGGTCTCCTCTTAGCCGCCTTCTTTCTAACGAAAACAACCTCAAATCCCTCAGCCTCTCCTCATAAGACCTGCCCTCCATACCAGCAACATCCTGGTAAACCTCCTCTGTACCCTCTCCAATGCCTCCACATCTTTCTTATAATGTGGGGACCAGAACTGCACACAATACTCCAAGTGCGGCCGCACTAGAGTTTTGTACAGTTGCAACATGACGCTGCGGCTCCAAAATTCAATCCCCCTACCAATAAAAGCTAAGACTCCATATGCCTTCTTAACAACCTTCTCGACTTGACTACCTACTTTCAGGGATCTATGCACATACACACCAAGATCCCTCTGTTCATCTAGACTACTAAGAATCCTACCATTTGCCCTATACTCTACACATTTATTATTTCTGCCATAGTGCATTACCTCACACTTTTCCACATTAGACTCCATTTGCCACCTCTCGGCCCAGCTCTGCAACTTGTCCAAGTCCCTCTGCAAACTATAACACCCCTCTTCACTATCTACCACTCCACCGACTTAGTGTCATCTGCAAATTTACTAATCCATCCTTCAATACCCTCATCCAGATCATTTATAAAAATTACAAACAGCAGGGGCCCCAAAACAGACCCCTGAGGTACACCACTTGGCACCGAACTCCATGATGAATATCTCCCATCAACCACCACCCTCTGTCTTCTATCTGCTAGCCAATTCCTAATCCAATTAGCTAACTCACCCTCTATCCCATACATCTGCATTTTCTGCAGAAGCCTTCCATGGGCCACCTTATCAAACGCCTTACTAAAGTCCATAATTACCACATCAACCGCCTTATCCTCATCCACCTCTTTAGTTACTTTTTCAAAAAACTCAATAACATAGAACATTACAGCACAGAACAGGCCCTTCGGCCTTCGATGTTGCGCCGACCAATATAAAAAGCAATGCCCCTCCAAACTAAATCATTCCCTTCTCTTCCATATACTTCTCAACTAACCTCTTAAACGCCACCAAACTTGGCGCATCTACAACCGCTGCAGGCAGGGCATTCCACTCCCGAACCACCCTTTGGGTAAAGAACCTACCTCTGATATCCGTCCTATAACTATCACCCCTTAATTTAAAGCTGTGTCCCCTCGTGCTAGCTTTTTCCATCCTAGGAAATAGGTTAGTAAGGCACGACTACCCTTCACAAAACCATGCTGACTATCCCCAATCAATTCATTTCTCTCTAAATAACTATAAATCCTATCCCTAATAATTCTCTCCATACTTTGCCCACAACAGAAGTAAGACTTCACTGGCCTATAATTCCCTGGAAGGTCTCTCTTCCCCTTCTTGGACAATGGGACCACATTCGCCATCCTCCAGTCCTCCGGAACCACACCCGTAACCAACGACGACCTGAAGATCAGAGCCAGAGGCTCTGCAATCTCCTCTCTTGCCTCCCAGAGATCCTAGGGTAAATCCCGTCCGGCCCAGGGGACTTATCTAACTTCAAACCCTCGAGAATATCTAGCACATCCTCCCTATCTACTTCAATACTTTCCAGTTTGCAACCCTGTATCTCAGTGTTCTCCACAACTACATTTACATCTCCCTGCGTGAATACCGAAGAGAAATATTTATTCAGTGCCTCTCCAATCTCTTCAGGCTCCACGCACAACTTCCCACTGCTGTCTATGACTGGCCCTAATCTTGTCCTAACCAATCTTCTATTCTTAACATATCTAAAGAAAGCTTTAGGATTCTCCTTAATCCTATCAGCCAAAGTCTTCTCGTGTCCTCTCTTAGCTCTCCTCAATTCACTCTTTAGCTCCCTCCTGGCTAATCTATAGCTATCCTTTGCACTAACCGAGCCTTCAAGCCTCATCCTGACATAAGCCTCCTTTTTCCTTTTAACCAGCAAATCAACTTTTTCCGTACACCAAGGTTCTCTTACTCGACCATTTCCTCCTTGCCTGACAGGGACATACTTATCAAGGACTCGCAGCAGCTGCTCCTTGAATAAGCTCCACATTCCAGATGTTCCCCCCTTAAAATCGCACCCTAATTCTCTCCTGATGGCCTCATAATTACCCTTCCCCCAGCTATAACTACTGCCCCCAGCTTCATGCCTATCCCTGTCCATCACTAAGGTGAACGTAACCGAATTGTGGTCACTATCACCAAATGTTCATTAACTTCCAAGACACCTGGTCTGGCTCATTGCCCAGCACCAAATCCAATGTAGCCTCACCTCTAGTTGGCCTATCTACATACTGAGTCAAAAAACCTTCCTGCACACTTTGTACGAAAACTGACCCCTCTAACGAGCTAGAGCTGTAGCTATTCCAATCAATATTAGTAAAGTTAAAGTCCCCCATAACAATTACCCTATTACTTTCACTCCTGTCCAGGATTGACTTTGCAATCCTTTCCTCTACCTCTCTAGAACTTTTAGGAGGTCTATAAAAGACTCCCAACAGGGTGACCTCTCCTCTCCTGTTTCTAATCTCAGCCCATACTACCTCAACAGACAAGTCCTCATCAAACTTCTTTTCTGTCACTGTGATACAGTCTTTGACTAATAATGCCACTCCTCCCCCCTTCTACCTCCTTCTCTACTCCGACTAAAGCATTTGAACCCCGGAACCTGCAACATCCATTCTGTCCCTGCTCTACCCAAGTCTCTGAAATGGCCACAACATCGAAGTTCCAGGTACTGGTCCAAGCTGCAAGTTCCTCCCCCTTATTGCGAATACTCCTTGCATTAAAGTATACGCATTTCAAACCATGCCCTACCCCACCCGTACGCTGCTGTGTTTTACAGCTTTCCTCTATGACCCCCTTACTCTCATCCCTCTTAGCACCCCAACTACTTAGGATCCCACCCCCCCCCCCGAATCAGTTTAAAGCCCCCTGCATAGCCTTAGCAAATTTTCCCCCCAGATTTAGTTCCCCTCTGGTTCAGGTGTAGACCATCTCTCTTGTAGAGGTCCCACCTATCCCAGAATGAGTCCCAATTGTTCAGGACCTGAACCCCTCCCTCCTGCACCATCCACAGCCACGAGTTCAAACTATCCTTTCTCTGTTCTTCTCTAAACTATCCCTTGGCACAGGCAAGAGTCCAGAGATAACCACTCTGCATGTTTTGGCCCTAAGCTTCCACCCAACTCCATAAATTTCTGTTTAATATCCCCTTCCCTTGTCCTTCCTACATCATGTGTCCCACATGAACTATGACTTGGGGCTGACTCCCTCTCCCTTAAGAATCTTAAAAACCCGATCTGCGACATCCTGGACCCAGCCCCTGGGAGGCAACACACCAGCCCTGAGTCCCGTTTATTACTATTTACCCTCCTATCTGTCCCTCTAACTATGGAGTCTCCTATAATAGGCCTAATCTCTTATTCCCCCCACCCACCTGAGCATTCTCAGCAGGCTCACCCCCAGAGACCTGCTCCCTTTGGCACTCCAGTTGATTCTTCCTCAACTGTAGCCTCCAAGACAGAAAATTTATTTTGGAGGGGAACAGCCCCAGGGGATTGTCTCCCCGATTGCTTCTTACCCTCCTCCTAATAGTTACCCAATTATCACTTTTAGGAGTTACAATCTCTTGTTACTCCTGCCTATATCCTCCTCACCTCTCAAATTACCTGATGTTGAACATAGAACAATACAGCACAGAACAGGCCCTTCGGCCTTCGATGTTGTGCCGACCAAAATAAAAAGCAATGCCCCTCCAAACTAAACCATTCCCTTCTCTTCCATATACTTATCAACTAACCTCTTAAACGCCACCAAACTTGGCGCATCTACAACAGCTGCAGGCAGGGCATTCCACTCCCTAATCACTCTTTGAGTAAAGAACCTACCTCTGATATCCGTCCTATAACTCATACCCCTTAATTTAAAGCTGTGTCCCCTCGTGCTAGCTTTCTCCATCCTAGAAAAGGCTATCACTGTCCACCCTATCTAAACCTCTAATCATCTTATATGCTTCAATAAGATCCCCTCTTAGCCGCCTCCTTTCTAACGAAAAAACCTCAAATCCTTCAACCTCTCTTCATAGGACCTGCCCTCCATACCAGGCAACATCCTAGTAAACCTCCTCTGTACCCTCTCCAATGCCTCCACATCTTTCTTATAATGTGGCGACCAGAACTGCACACAATACTCCAAGTGCGGCCGCACTAGAGTTTTGTACAGCTGACAACATGATGCTGCGGCTCCTAAATTCAATCCCCCTACCAATAAAAGCTAAGACTCCATAAGCCTTCTTAAAACTTTATCCACTTGACTGCCTACTTCAGGGATCTATTGACACATACACCAAGATCCTTCTGTTCCTCAACACTATTAAGAGCCCTACCATTAGCCCTATACTCTACACATTTATTGTTCCTGCCAAAGTGCATTACCTCACACTTTTCCACATTAAACTCCATTTGCCACCTCTCGGCCCAGCTCTGCAACTTGTCCAAGTCACTCTGTAAACTAAAACACCCTCTTCACTATCTACCACACCACCAACTTTTATCATCTGCAAATTTACTGATCCATCCCTCAATACCCTCATCCAGATCATTTATAAAAATTACAAACAGCAGGGGCCCCAAAACAGACCCCTGAGGCACACCACTCGTCACCGAACTCCACGATGAATATCTCCCATCAACCACCACCCTCTGTCTTCTATCTGCCAGCCAATTCTAATCCAATTAGCTAAATCACCCTCTATTCCACACATCTGCATTTTCTGTAGAAGTCTTCCATGGGCCACCTTATCAAAAGCCTTACTAAAGTCCATAGGTGTAATCAGGTGTAATCAGCAGGAACACTACTGGTGTCCCTCACCTCATACATACCGCAGGAGGTGCAACGTACTGCCTGCACTGCCATCCCTGATACTTTAATTTACTTTAAGGAGAGAGAGAAAAAAAAACTTCCCGCACACTTTTATTATTAGGTTAGAGGAGGGGGGAGGGTGGGATACTCTACCTGTGTAGAGTATCGGGTTTCCTCTCTGTACCAATTTATAGAGTCAGAGAGAAAAACTACAACTACCGGCAGCCTCCTAATGACGACTTCCGGTTTCCAGTTAGTTTAAATAAAAACGGCAAAAACTACCCCCGCTCGCTATTTTAAACAAAGAGAAAAGTTAAAAAACTACTTAACACTCAAACTTCACGCTCTCCCAAATCGCTGCCTCTCCGTGCTGCTCCAAGGGAACAATGATGATCTGGAGGAAGGGGCTGAGTGCAGGGTGACGAAATTTGCTGATGACACGAAGATGAGTGGAAAAGCAAATTGCGTGGAGGATGTGGAGAGCCTGCAGAGGGATCGGGATAGGTTGAGTGAGTGGGCGAGGACCTGGCAGATGGAGTATAATGTTAGCAAGTGTGAGGTTATCCACTTTGGTAGGAATAATGGTAGGAAGGATTACTATTTAAATGGAGAAAAGCTGCAGCATGCGAAGGTGCAGAGGGACCTGGGGGTCCTTGTGCACAAATCACAAAAACACAGTCTGCAGGTGTAGCAGGTGATCGAGAAGGTGAATGCAATGTTGGCCTTTATAGCGAGGGGGATAGAATATAAAAACAGGGAGGTCTTGCTGCAACTGTACACAGTGCTGGTGAGGCCACAACTGGAGTACTGTGTGCAGTTTTGGTCCCCTTATTTGTGAAAAGACATATTGGCCTTGGAGGGAGTGCAGAGAAGATTCACCAGGCTGATACCGGAGATGAGGGGGTTTGCTTATGAAGAGAGATTGAATAGACTGGGTCTGTACTCATTGGAGTTTAGAAGACTGAGAGGGGATCTCACAGAGACATATAAGATAATGAACGGGTTAGAAAGGGAAGAGGTAGAGAGATTCTTCCCACTTAAAAAGGATAGCAGAACTTGAGGGCACAGTCTCAAAATAAGGGGGGGAGGATGGTTTAGATTGGAGTTGAGGAGGAACTTGTTCACTCAAAGGGTGGTGAATCTCTGGAATTCTCTGCCCATTGAAGTGGTGGAGGCTACCTCATTGAATATATTTAAGTCACGGGTAGATAGGTTTCTGATAGACAAGGGAATTAAGGGTTATGGGGAGAAAGTGGGAAAGTGGAACTGATTCACTTCAGATCAGCCATGATCTTATTGAATGGAGGGGCAGGCTCGAGGGGCTGGGTGGCCGACTCCTGCTCCTATTTCTTATGTTTGCCTAATTTGGTGGAATACTTTGAGAACATTACATGTACAGTGGACAATGGGGAACCTGTGGGTGTGATGTTTCTGGATTTCCAGAAGGCATTTGACAAGGTGCCTCACCAAAGACGATTGTATAAGATAAAGGTGTACAGTGTTCCGGGTAATGTATTAGCATGGATTGAGGATTGGTTAACTAACAGAAAGCAAAGAGTGGGGGTAAATGGGTGTTTTTCTGGTTGGTGATCAGTGACTAGTGATGTGCCTCAGGGATCAGCGTTGGGACTGCGATTGTTTACAATTTACACAGATGATTTGGAGTTGGGGACCAAATATAGTTTGTCAAAATTCACAGATGACACTAAGATGGGTGGAAGAGCAAAGTGTGCAGAGGATGCTGAAAGTCTGTAAAGGGATATAGATAGTCTGAGTGAGTGGGTGAGGGTCGGGCAGATGGAGTACAATGTTGGTAAATGTGAGGTCATCCATTTGGTAGGAATAACAGCAAAATGGACTATTATTTAAATAGTAAAAAATTGCAGCATACTGCTGTGCAGAGGGACCTGGGTTTCCAAGTGCAGCAGGCAATTAAGACAAATGAAATTTTGTCCTTCATTGCTAGAAGGATGGAGTTTAAAAACAGTGAGGTTATGTTGCAGCTGTATAAGGTGCTGGTGAGGCCACATCTGGAGTTACTGTGTACAGTTTTGGTCTCCTCACTTGAGAAAGGATATACTGGCACTGGAGGGGTGGCAGAGGAGATTCAATAGGTTGATTCTGGAGTTGAGAGGGTTGGATTCTGAGGAGAGACTGAGTAGACTGGGGCTATACTCATTGGAATTCAGAAGAATGAGGGGAGATTTTATAGAAACATATAAGATTATGAAGGGAATTGATAAGATAGAAGTAGGGAAGTTGTTTCCATTGGTGGGTGAAACTAGAACTAGGGGGCATAGCCTCAAAATAAGGGGAAGCAGATTTAGGACTGAGTTGAGGTGGAACTTCTTCACACAAAGGGTTGTGAATCTGTGGAATTCCCTGCCCAGTGAAGCAGTTGAGACTAACTCATTGAATGTTTTTAAGGCAAGGATAGATAAATTTTTGAACAGTAAAGGAATTAAGGGTTATGGTGAGTGGGTGGGTAAATGGAGCTGAGTCCACAAAAAGATCATCCATGATCTTATTGAATGGTGGAGCAGGCTCGAGGGGCTGGATGGCCGACTCCTGCTCCTAGTTCTTATGTTCTTATGATGGTTAGATTGTGTTGGTGATGTCATTGCCTGGTATTTGTGTGGTGTGAATGTTACTGCCACTTGTCAGCCCAAACCTGGATATTGTCCAGATCTTGCTGCGTTTGGTCAAATATCTTCCTGTAGATTGGACAATAGCAAATGTGACATTTCTCTTCCAGAAAGGAAGGAGATAGAAAGCAGCAAAATACAGGCCAGTTAGTCTCACATCTATCATCAGGAAATTACTAGAATCTATTATTAAAGTTTAAAGTTTATTTATTAGTGTCACAAGAAGGCTTACGTTAACATTGAAATGAGGTTGTTGTGAAAATCCTCTAGATTAAAGTTGGATACTTTAAAATTCAGAATGTGATCAGACAGGACAAAGATGGCTTTGTGAAAGGGAAAACGTGTTTAACGAATTCAGTTGAATTTTCTGAGTAAGTCACAAGCAGTGTGGATGAAGGGACACCTGGAGGTGCGATTGGTACACTTGGTTGTCCAGAAAGCTTTTGATAAGCTGCCACTTCAGGAGTTTCTATTCAAAATAAGATTACATGGTGTAGGGGTAACATACTAACATAGGTAAAGAATTGGTTAGCTAACAAGATACAGAATCAGGATAACTGGGTCTTTTTTGGGTTAGTATGATATAACCAGCGGAATGCCATAGGAATTAGTGCTGAGCATCAATTTACAATCTACATTAATGATGAGGATGGAGGGAGCGAATGTGTGGATTTTGATTTTTTTTTAAATTTATTATTGTCGGATGTATTAAGATAAAGTATTGTTTCTTGCGCGCTGCAAGACAAAACATACCATTCATAGAGAAGAAAAGGAGAGAATGCAGAATGTAGTGTTACAGTCACAGCGAGGGTGTAGAGAAAAATCAACTTAATGTGAGGTAGATCCATTCAAAAGTCTGACAGCAGCAGGGAAGAAGCTGTTCTTGAGCCAGTTAGTATGTGACCTCAAACTTTTGTATCTTTTTCCCAACGAAAGAAGGTGGAAGAGAGAATGTCCGGGGTGTGTGGGGTCCTTAATTATGCTGGCTGTTTTGCCAACGCAGTAGGAAATGTAGACTGAGTCAGTGGGCGGGAGGCTGGTTCGCATGATGGATTGAGCTACATTTCACAACCTTCTGTCGTTCCTTGCAGCCTTGGGCAGAGCAGGAGCCCATACCAAGCTCTGATACAACCAGAAAGAATACTTTCTATGTTGCATCTGTAAAAGTTGGAGAGAGTTGTAGCTGACATGCCAAATTTGCTTAGTCACCTCTTAGTCCCCTCACTGAATGTTCTGATGAATGAAACCATGCTTGGTTTCATCAGTCAGAACATTGAATACAGGAGTTGGGACGTCTTGTTGAAGTTGTACAAGACATTGGTAAGGTCACACTTGGAATACTGTGTACAATTCTGGTCACCCTGTTATGAAAAGAATATTATTTAACTAGAAAGAGTGCAGAGAAGATTTACTAGAATACTACTGGGGCTTGATAGAACATAGAACATTACAGCACAGTACAGGCCCTTCAGCCCTCGATGTTGCGCCGGCCAGCGGACCCTCTAACCTAAACTATTCCAATATCATCCATATGCCTATCCACCAACCATTTGAATGCCCACAAAGTAGGCGAGTCCACAACTGCTGCAGGCAGGGCATTCCACGCTCTCACCACCCTCTGTGTGAAGAACCTGCCTCTGACATACGTCCTATAACTACCACCTCTTAATTTAAAGTTATGTCCCCTCGTGTTGGTCATCACCATCCGAGGAAAAAGGCTCTCACTATCCACCCTATTCAATCCCTTGATCATCTTATACGCCTCAATTAGGTCACCGCGTAACCTTCTTCTCTCTAATGAAAATAACCTCAGGTCCCTCAGCCTTTCCTCATAAGGCCTTCCCACCATACCAGGCAAAATCCTGGTAAACCTCCTCTGCACCCTTTCCAATGCTTCCACATCTTTCTTATAATGCGGCGACCAGAACTGTACGTAATACTCCAAGTGCGGCCGCACCAGAGTTTTGTACAGTTGTAACATAACCTCAAGGCTCCTAAATTCAATCCCTCTACCAATAAAAGCTAACACACCGTACGCCTTCTTAACAACTTTATCAACCTGGGTGCCAACTTTCAAAGAGCTATGTACTTGTACCCCAAGATCCCTATGCTCGACAACACTATTAAGGGTCCTTCCATTAGCCCTATATTTCATATGCCTGTTATTTCTACCAAAGTGAATCACCTCACACTTATCTGTATTGAATTCCATTTGCCACCTCACGGCCCAGCTCTGCAACCTATCTATGTCCCTCTGCAAACTGTAACATCCATCCTCGCTGTCTACAACTCCCCCCCACTTTGGTATCGTCAGCAAATTTACTAATCCAACCCTCTACACCCTCATCTAGGTCATTTATAAAAATGACAAACAGCAGTGGCCCTAAAACAGATCCTTGAGGTACACTGCTTGTAACTGCACTCCAGGTTGAATATTTCCCATCAACCACCACCCTCTGTCTTCTATCAGCCAATTCCTAATCCAAACTGCTAAATCACCTTCAATCCCATGCATCTGCACTTTCTGCAGTAGCCTACCATGGGGAACCGTATCAAACGCTTTGCTAAAATCCATATACATTACATCAACTGCCTTACCCTTATCTACCTCTTTGGTCACCTCCTCAAAAAACTCAATAAGGTTTGTGAGGCACAACCTACCCTTCACAAAACCGTGCTGACTATCCCTAATCAATTTATTTCTCTCTAGATCCTGATGGATTGATTATAAGGAGAGGCTGGAGTGTAGAAGGCTGAGGGGCGATTTTATAGAGGTCTATAAAATAATGATCAGCTAGATAGTCAATATCTTTTCCCAAAGGTAGGGGAATCTAAAACTAGAAGGCATAGGTTTAAGGTGAGACGGGAGAGATACAAAAGTGTCAGAGGGGCAATGTTTTCACATATAGAGTGGTGAGTGGAATAAGCTGGCAGAGGTAGTAGTAGAGGCGGGTACAATTTTGTCTTTTAAGAATCATTTAGACAGTTACATGGGTATGATGGGTATAGAAGGATATGGGCCAAATGTGGGCAATTGGGACTAGATTAGGGGTTTAAAAAAAGGGTGGCATGGACAAGTTGAGCTGAAGGGCCTATTTCTATGCTGTAAAACTCTATGACTCTAAGCAAAGAACAAAGAAAATTACAGCACAGGAACAGGCCCTTCAGCCTCTAAGTCTGCACCGAGCATGCTGCTCAACTGAACCAAAACCCCCTACCCTTCCGGGGACCATATCCCTCTATTCCCATCCTATTCATGGACTTGTCAACATGTCCCTTAAAACTCCCTATTGTGTTCACTTCCACTACCCCCCGGCAATGAGTTTCAGGCACTCACCGCCCTCTGTAAAAAAATCTGCCTCGTACATCTCCTTTAAACGTTGCACCTCACGTTTTAGACCCATGCCCCTTAGTAATTTTTTTTTTTTTTATTTTTTTTAAAGCAACACAGCACGGGAAACAGGCCCTTCGGCCCAACGAGCCCGCGCCACCGTAATACCAAATCATTATCCTATTTTAATAGTCCTATATAATAGTATATATATTAATCCTAATTTGGAAAATTTTCACCATAGGGACAATTTGTTACCCAATCAGCCTAAGAGCGAATTTTTGGGTTGTGGGAGGAAACCGGAGCGCCCGGAGAAAACCCACGCAACCACGGGGAGAACGCGCAAACTCGCGCAGACACCGGCCCAATTCCAAGTGTCTGCACAGCCACATCGATAGTCTCTGAGCTGTCATGGTGCCCTTCAGGTGGTCCACATAAAGCACCCATATACGACATGAGGTACCAGGCAACCCATGAATCAACATCCAAGAGCTGTACCCGCACCACCTGCCGAATGCGTGCTCAAATTATGGACCGAATTACCTGTGGAAAAAAGCCGTCGTTAAACAGTCCTAATATATCCCTCTATCTGCATACCGCTCATGTGGCTGTCCAAGAGACCCTTAAACAGCCCCAGCGCGCCTGCTCCCACCACCTTACTCGGCAGTGCATTCCACACCCCCACTACCCTTTGTGTGAAAAACTGCCCTCTAATATTCGTCCTATACATAGCCCCCCTCACCCTATGGCCATGACCCCTCGTCCTATCCATTTCTAAAGGTGAAAAAAGTTTACCTCCATTTACTCTATCTATACCCCTTATAATCTTATACACCTCTATGAGATCCCCTCTAAGCCGACGTCTTTCAAGGGAAAACAACCCCAGTCTATCTAATCGTTCCTCATAGGACAGTCCTTCCATACCAGGCAGCATCCTGGTAAACCCCCTCTGCACTCTCTCCAAGGACTCCACATCCTTCCGATAGTACGGAGACCAGAACTGGGCGCAGTATTCCAAGTGAGGCCTAACCAAAGTTGTATACAACTGCAACATCAAACTCCTACTTTTATATTCTATACCCTTTTCTATGAAAGCTAACATACTATACGCCTTCTTTGTCACCTTCTCCACCTGTGAGGACACCTTCAGAGACTTGTGAACCTGCCCCCCCAAGTCTCTCTGCGTCTCTATTGTCCTTATAGTTTTACCTTTTATCCTATAATTCTCTTCTACATTTTTCCGGCCAAAATGCATCACCTCGCATTTTTGACTCATCCACCCTGGAAAAAGCTCCTGATTCTCCAAAGCAGTTTCAGAAACAGTTCAATCAGTCCCTGCTAGGAATCAAGGGATTCTGAGGAAAGGCCGAATAGGTTGGGTCTGTATCCACTGGAGTTTGGGAAATGAATGGTGATCTTATTGAAACATATAAAATCTGAGGAGGATTTGATAACATGAATACGTGGGAGAGACGGTTTAAGTTAGGAGTTCTCCTTTTTAGATGGAGAGGAGGAGGATATTTTTCTCTGAGGGTGGTTAGTGTATGGAATTCTCTTCCTCAGAATGCAGACGGGGCAGTGATTGAATTTATTCAAAGCAGAGTCACGCAGGTGGTAGACTGGGGTGGGGAGGGTGGGCAGTAGTGGTAGAAGGAGGGGGGAGGGGATGGGATGGGCTAGGGGGGGCAGACAGGAACGTGGAATAGATCAACCAGATCAACGTGATCTTCTTGACTGACAGAGCAAGCTCGAAGGGCTAAATGGCCTATTCCTGCTCCTAAATACTGTGTTCATGTGGTAATCGAATTTGGAAATGGAAATATTTTCCCAATAGTGAGAGACTGAGCTGTGGTGGAAGTGGGTGTCAGTGTTTGCACATCATCAACATGGCTGCAAGGATGCTGAGCTGCAATAAGAGAAGCTATTTGCTCTGATGGGGGTGGGGGTAAGGGAGGGAAAGGGATAACAGTCATAGTAAAGAACGAAATGGGGAAGAGATTCTTCACACAAAGGGAAATGAATATCTGGGACTCTCCCTAAACAGTGTAGCTGTTGGGGCTTTAATGGTCTGGAGGAAGGAACTGAAGGCACTGTTGCTACGTTTGCAACTGATACAAAAATATGTAGAGAGAGAGGTAGTGTTGAGGAAGCAGAGGGGCTGCAGAAGGACTTGGACAGGTTAGGAGAGTGGGTAAAGAAGGAATACAATGTGGAAAAGTATGAGATTATGCCCTTTGGAAGGAGGAATGGAGACATAGACTATTTACTAAATGGGGAAATGCTTCGGAAATCAGAAACACAGTCCTTGTGTTGGGAGTCCTTGTCCAAGATTCTCTAAGGTTATCGTGCAGGCTTAGTTGGCAGTTAGGAAGGCAAATGCAATGTTAACATTCATGTCAAGAGAGGCTAAAATACAAGAGCAGGGATGTACTTCTGAAGCTGTATAAGGCTCATCAGACCCCATTTGGAGCATTGTGAGCAGTTTTGAGCTCCATATCTTAAGAAGGATATACCGGCCTCGGAAAGAGTCCAGAGGAGGTTCACAAGACCCTTGGAATGAAGAGCTTGTTGTATGAGGAACTCGGTCTGTACTCATTGGAGTTTAGAAGGATGAGGGGAGGGACCTTACTGAAACTTACAGGACATTATGAGGCCTCGATAGAGTCGACATGGAGAAGATGTTTCTACTAGTAGGAAAAACTAGAACACAATCTCAGGCTAAAGGGACATTCCTTTAAAACAGAGATGAGGAGGAATTTGTTCAGCCAGAGAGTGATGAATCTTTGCTGAAGAAGGCTGTGGCCGTCAGGTCATTGAGTGTCTTTAAGATAGGTTCTTGATTAATAAGCGGATCAGAGTTATGGGGAAAAGGCCAGAGAACGGGGATGAGAAAAATATCAGCCATGATTGAATGGTGGAGCAGACTGGATAGGCCGAGTGGCCTAATTGTGCTCCTATCCCTATGTTTATGCCTATCCACTGACCATTTCAACACCCTTAAACTTGGCGAGTTCACAACTGCAGCAGGCAGGGCATTCCACGCCCTTACTACCCTCTGAGTAGAGAACCCACCTCTAACATCCATGCTATAACTACCACCCCTTAATTTAAAGCTGTGTCCCCTCGTGTTATCCATCTCCATCCGAGGAAAAAGGCTCTCACTATCCACCCTATCTAACCCTCTGATCATCTTATATATCTCAATTAAGTCACCTCTTAGCCTTTTTCTCTCTAATGAAAATAATTTCAAATCCCTCAGCCTCTCCTCATAAGACCTGCCCTCCATACCAGGCAACATCCTGGTAAACCTCCTCTGCACCCTCTCCAATGCCTCCACATCTTTCTTATAATGTGGCGATCAGAACTGTACACAATACTCCAAGTGCGGCCGCACCAGAGTTTTGTACAGTTGCAACATGACCTCATGGCTCTAAAATGCAATCCCTCTACCAATAAAAGCTAACACACCGTACGCCTTCTTAACAACCTTATCAGCCTGTGTGCCAACTTTCAGGGATCTATGCACACAGACACCGAGATCTCTCTGCTCATCTACACTACCAAGTATTTTACCAATTAGCCCAATACTCTGTATTCCTGTTACTCCTTCCAAAGTGAATCCTCACACTTTTCTGCATTAAGCTCCATTTGCCACCTCTCAGCCCATCTCTGCAGCTTATCGATGTCCCTCTGTAACCTGCAAAATCCTTCTGCACTGTCCACAACTCCACCGAATTTAGTGCCATCCGCAAATTTACTAACCCATCCTTCTACATGCTCATCCAGGTCATTTATAAAAATGACAAACAGCAGTGGCCCCAAAACAGACCCTTGCAGTACACCACTAGTAACTGAATTCCAGGATGAACATTTCCCATCAACCACTACCCTCTGTCTTCTGACAGCTAGCCAATTTCTGATCCAAACTGCTAAATCACCCTCAATCCCATGCCTCTATATTTTCTGCAGTAGCTTACCATGGGGAACCTTATCAAATGCTTTACTGAAATCCATACACACCATATCAACTGCTTTACCTTTATCCACTTCTTTGGTCACCTTCTCAAAGAACTCAATAAGGTTTGTGAGGCATGACCTACCCTCCACAAAAAACATGTTGACTACCCCTAATCAAATTATTCCTTTCTCGATGATTATAACTCCTATCCCTTACAATTCTTTCCAAAACTTTGCCCACAACAGAAGTAAGGCTCACTGGTCTATAATTACCAGGGTTATCTCCACTCCCCTTCTCAAACAAGGGGACAACATTTGCTATTCTCCAGTCTTCAGGCACTATTCCTGTAGACAATGATGACATAAAGATTAAAGCCAAAGGCCCTACAATCTCCTCCATAGCCTTACAGAGAATCCTAGGATAAATCCCATCCAACCCAGGGGACTTAGCTATTTTCACACTTTCCACAATTGCAAACACTCCTCCTTATGAACCACAATCCTGTCTAGTATATTAGCCTGTCTCTCAGTATTCTCCTCTATAACATTGTCCTTTTCCTATGTGAACACCAACGAAAAATATTCATCTAGCACCTCTCCTACTTTTTGGACTCCACGCACAACTTCCCACTACTGTCCTTGACTGGCCCTTATCTTACCCTAGTCATTCCTTTATTCCTAACATATCTAGAGGAAGTTTTAGGGTTTTCCTCGATCCTACCTGCCAAAGACTTCCCACGTCCCCTCCAGGCTCTTCTTAGCTCTCTCTTTAGGTCCTTCTTGGCTAACTTGTAACTCTCAAGCACCCTAACTGAGCCTTCACGTTTCACCTTTACATAAGCCTCCTTCTTCCTCTTCACAGGAGATTCAACTTCTTTATAAATCACAGTTCCCTGGCTCAACTGCTTCCTCCCTGCCTGACACGTACATACTTATCAAGGGAACAAGCTCCACATTTTAATTGTGCCCATTCCCTGCAGTTTTCTTCCACATCCTATATATCCTAAATCACACCTAATCGCATCATAATTTTCTTTCCCCCAGCTATAACCCTTCCCCTGCGGTATATACTCATCCCTTTCCATCACTAAGGTAAATGTAACCGAATTGTGGTCACTATCACCAAACTGCTCACCCACCTCCAAGCCTAACACCTGCTCTGGTTCATTACCCAGAACCAAATCCAATATAGCCTCACCTCTTGTTGGCCTATCTACATACTGTGTCATAAAACCCTCCTGCACACATTGGACAAAAACTGACCCATCTAAAGTATTTGAACTAGGTGTTTCCAGTCAATACCTGTAAAGTTAAAGGCCCCCATAAAACTAAACTGATACTTTCACTCCAATCCAGGATCATCTTTGCAATCCTTTCCTCTACATCTCTGGATTTTTGGAGGCCTATAGAAAACGCCCAGCAGGGTGACCTCTCCTTTCCTGTTTCTAATCTCAGCCCATATGACCTCAGTAGACAAATCCTCATCATACGTTCTTTCATAGAACATAGAACATTACAGCACAGAACAGGCCCTTCGGCCTTCGATGTTGCGCCGACCAATATAAAAAGCAATGCCCCTCCAAACTAAACCATTCCCTTCTCTTCCATATACTTATCAACTAACCTCTTAAAACGCCACCAAACTTGGCGCATCTACAACTGCTGCAGGCAGGGCATTCCACTCCCGAACCACCCTTTGGGTAAAGAACCTACCTCTGATATCCGTCCTATAACTATCACCCCTTAATTTAAAGCTGTGTCACCTCGTGCTAGCTTTCTCCATCCTAGGAAAAAGGCTATCACTGTCCACCCTATCTATACCTCTAATCATCTTATATGTTTCGATCAGGTCCCTCTTAGCCTCCTCCTTTCTAACGAAAACAACCTCAAATCCCTCAGCCTCTCCTCATAAGACCTGCCACCATAATACTGTCCTTGACTAACAATGCCATACCTTCCCCACTTTTACCCCATTCTCTGCTCTGACTGAAATACCTAAACCCCAGAACCTGCAACGACCATTCCTATCTCTGCTCTATCCACGTCTCCGAAATAGTCACAGCATCGAAGTCCCAGGTACTAACCCGTGCTGCAAGTTCACCCACCTTATTCCGGATGTTGCTGGCGCTGGAGTAGACACACTTCAAACCACCCTCCTGCCTGCTGGTACACTCCTACAACCTTGAAACCTTATTCATGACCTCACTACTCTCAACCTCCTGTACACTGGAGCTACAATTCAGGTTCCCATCCCGCTGCTGAATTAGTTTAAACCCTCCCGAAGAGCATTAGCAAATTCCCCCTCCAGTTCAGCTGAAGACCATCCCGTTTGTAGAGGTCCCACGTACCCCAGAATTATCCAGGTATCTGAACCCCTCCCTCCTGCACCATCCCTGTAGCCATGTGTTCAACTGCTCTCTCTCCCTATTCCTCTCCTCACTGGCACTGGTAACAAACCAGAGATAATAACTGTTTGTTTTAGCTCTAAGCTTCCAGCCTAACTCCCTGAATTTCTGCTTTACATCCCCATCCCTTTTCCTACCTGTGTTGTTGGTGCCTATATGGACCATGACTTGGGGCTGGTCCCCCTCCCCTTAAGGATCCCAAATGCTCAGAGACATCACGGATCCTGGCACCTAGGAGGCAACACACCAACCGTGAGTCTCTCTCTTTCCCACAGAGTCTCCTATCTGTCTCCCTAACTACAGAGTCCCCAATAACTAATGCTCTACTCCTCTCCCCCCCTTCCCTTCTGAGCAACAGGGACAAAGACCTGTACCCCTTGGTTTATGTCTGGTAAATCGTTCTCCACAATAGTATCAAAATCGGTATACTTGTTATACAGAGGAACGGCCAAATTTAATTCATTTGTTAGATAAATAAATTGTTGTGTGTTTATTTTTGACGAAGTGTCAGGGATTTATTTTTATTTAACTCCCTAGAAGTTGCTAAAGAGCAGGTCTCACCACTTCATACATTCTTTTTACAGATTATAGGATGAGGTTCTCTTTGGGTGTTTCGGTAATAGTTCTCAGAAAGGGGAATCAATCTTGGGTTTATAAAACATAAGTCAGCAGTGCCTGGATGGGTGCAGTTCCAACATTCCAGAAACTCGGCACCATCCGGGATAAAGCAGCCCCGCTTGATTGGCACCCCATCCACAAACATCCACTCCCTCCACTACCAACACACAGCGACAGGCGTGTGTACCATCGACAAGATGGATTGCATTGGAAAGGGTGCAGAGGAGGTTTACCAGAATGTTGCCTGGTATGGTGGGAAGGCCTTATGAGGAAAGGCTGAAGGACCTGAGGTTATTTTCAATAGAGAGAAGAAGGTTACGCGGTGACCTAATTGAAGCGTCTAAGATGATCAAAGGACTGGATAGGGTGGATAGTGAGAGCCTTTTTCCTCGGATGGTGATGACCAACACGAAGGGACATAACTTTAAATTAAGAGGTTGTAGTTATAGGACGGATGTCAGAGGCAGGTTCTTTACACAGAGGGTGGTGAGGGCGTGGAATGCCCTGGCTGCAGCAGTTGTGGACTCGCCTACTTTGGGGGCATTCAAATGGTCGGTGGATAGGCATATGGATGATATTGGAATAGTTTAGGTTAGAGGGTCCGCTGGCCGGCGCAACATCGAGGGCCGAAGGGCCTGTACTGCGCTGAAATGTTCTATGTTCTATGTTCTAAGATGCACTGCAGCAACTCACCAAGGCTCCTTAGGCAGCACCTTCCAAGGACAGCAGATAGCTGGGAACACCCCTCTGAGTCACTCACTATTCTGACTTGCAAACGTATCGGCCGTTCCTTCACTGTCAAAATCTTAGAACTTCCTCCCTAACAGCACTGTGGGTGTACCTACACCTGAGGGACTGCGGCGATTCAAGAAGGCAGTTCACCAGCACCTTCTAATGGGGATGGTCAATAAATGCTGGTCTAGCCAGCAGCACCCATATTCCGTGAATGAGTTTTTAAAAAGCCACTCCCCACCCGTCTCTGACACCGTCTCGCCATCATTCTCCAGTACAGTGCCATTCTGCCACATCCCAATTAAACCATTGTCTTACCGATACATACACCCCCCCCCCCCCCCCCACACAGGTAGTGGACACAGGCTCGAACGAGGTACTTGAAAGGAAATTGGATTGCTACCTGAAAAAAAAGAGTGCACATGCAGTTACAGGGATAAAACAAGGGAGTGGGACTGGCTAGAATGTTCTTTCAAAGAGTCAATGTAGGCTGAATGGCCTCCTTGTGCACTGAATTGCTTCTGTGGTTCTAATCTCTCGGGAAGGAGAAGGTGGGTTTGATCTGACACTGAGTTTCTCATCAGCAACCACACTCACAGGAAAGGATTGAATCTCAGTCCCAGTGATCGCGTGTTTATAATGTGCAACATGGCAGTGCTCTGATCAATGGTAAATGTACCTTCCTTGGATGGAGTTGGAATTACATTCATTATTCTTTCAATTTGGTTGATTGAAGATGTTCCTGGAAAAAGCGGTTTCCCCAGTAGCATCTCTCCCAGAATGCATCCAACACTCCACATGTCCACACCTTTGGTGTATCTGCACAAAAAGACAGATTTAATTTAAAACAGGTTGTACTGAATGCCACACGTAAACCAAGATAGGCAGTAGATAAATATCAAGATCCAACAGGGGCGGCAGAGAAGCAGTCTGGGACAAGTCAGCTCAGACACCTTGAATAAACAGGGGGTAGCCTGATGCTGGGGTCCTGGATGTCTGAGTGGGTACAGGGCATCCTGAAATAGGAAGATAAACAGACAGATGGCATTGTCCACATTGATACTAATGATATAGGCAGGAAGAAGGAAGACAGCATGCAAAGACAATTCAGGGAGTTAGGTAGGAACATCCAGGGTAGTAATCTCAGGATTACTCCCTGTGCCACACAATACTGAGGCTTGGAACAAAGACATAGTTAAACACGTGGCTAAAGACCTGGTATAGGGGGAGGGCTTTAAATATGGATTACAGGGATGTCTTCTGAAGATGATGAGATCTGTACAGGAAGAAAGGGTTGCACCTGAATTGGAGGGGCATCAATATCCTGGGTGGGAGGTTTGCTAGCGTTGTTCGGGAAGGTTTAAACTAGCATGGCAGGAGGTTGGGACCAGCAACTGTCAGGACTGGGGCAGAAAGCGAGATTGAGATAAACAGCACAGAGTAAAAGCAGAAAGAGGGAGGCCGCAGGACTCAGTGAGACTGAGAGAGACACAGCGCAAAGTAAGAGCCGGCAGAGGGAGGCTGTGGGACTCAAACTGAGATAGATGTCAGGGGTAAGTTTTTCACTCAGAGGGTGGTGAGTGAATGGAATCGGCTGCCATCAGTGATGGTAGAGGCGAACTTGCTGGGGTCTTTTAAGAGACTTCTGGATGAGTGCATGGGATTAAATGGGATTGGGAGATACAGATAGTTCTATGGCCTAGTCGGTATGGGTATGATCAGCACAACTTGGGGGCCAAAGGGCCTGTTTGTGCTGTAGTGCTCTAGGTTCTATCCTTTGTGTGAAAAAATTGCCCCTCTGAACCTTCTTGTATATCTCCCCTCTCATTTTAAACCTATATCCTCTAGTTTTAGACTCCACTACCTTTGGGAAAAGATATTGACTATCTAGCGGACATATGCCCCTCATTATTTTATAGACCTCTATCAGATCATCCCTCAGTCTCCTATGCTCAGAAAAAAAAAGTCCCAGTCTATCCAGCCTCTCCTTAAAGCTCAACCATCAAGTCCCAGTAACATCCTAGTAAATCTTTTGCACGCTTTCTACTTTAATAATATCCTTTTTATAATAGGGTGACTAGAATTGCGCACAGTATTCCAAGTGTGGCCTTACCAATAGACATAGAACATAGAACAATACAGCACAAACAGGCCCTTCGGCCCACGAGTTGCGCCGATCACATCTACCAATCCACAGACCTATCTATAACCCCCTATCCTATTCTTTTCCATATACTTATCCAGAAGTCTCTTAAAAGACCCCAGTGAGTTTGCCTCAACAACCTCCGACGGCAGTCGGTTCCATTCACTCACCACCCTCTGAGTGAAAAAACCTACCCCTGACATCTCCTTTGTATTTGCTTCCCTGCACCTTAAATCTGTGTCCTCTCGTAGTGACCATTTCAGCTCGGGGAAATAGTCTCTGAGAATCCACCCTATCTATTCCTCTCAACATTTTATAAACCTCTATCAGGTCGCCTCTCAATCTATGTCTCTCCAGTGAGAAGAGTTCCAGCTCCCTCAACCTATCTTCATAAGGCCGGCCTCCCAGTCCAGGCAGCATTACAGCACAGAACAGGCCCTTCGGCCCTCGATGCTGCGCCAACCAATTAAGAAAAAGCAATGACCCTCTAACCTAAACCATTCCCTTTTCATCTATAAACCTATCCACTGACCACTTAAACTCCCCCAAACTTGGCTCATCTACAACTGCAGCAGGCAGGGCATTCCATACCCTTACCACCCTCTGGGTAAAGAACCTACCTCTGACATCCGTCCTATAACTACCACCTCTTAATTTAAAGCTATGCCCCCTCGTGCTAGCTTTCTCCATCCGAGGAAAAAGGCTATCAATGTCCACCCTATCTAGAAAGTTGTACAAGACATTTGTCTTGTACAACTTTAACAAGACATCCCAACTCTTGTATTCAATGATCTGATCAATGAAACCAAGCGTGCCAAATGCCTTGGGAGTCCCTGGGAAGTGTGTAAATAGATGATGATATTGATGTACTTGTTTTTATCCTACAGGTGCTTTGGTCCACCTTGTTGTCTAATAAGGGGCATACACGCGATGGGTCGTGAGAGGGCTGCTCTTGGATTTTTTTGAGAGTATCCTAGTGCTTCACGTCGTTAGTGTACGCTTGACCTGGACCATTTGATGGGCAACACGACAGCTCAGTGACTATCGCTGGGCTGTGCAGATACATGGATTTGGGCCTGTGTCTGTGGGAGTTTGCGCATTCTCCCCGTGCTTGCGTGGGTTTTCTCCGGGTGCTCCGGTTTCCTCCCACAACTCAAAGATGTGCTCTTAGGCTAATTGGCAAAACAAATTCTCCCTAAATTGTCTCAAATTTGGTTTTTAATCCATAGATCTATAAACATTGACAAGGATGAAGGGTAGAGGTGGGAACATCGGGGTGGCGGCGCGGGCTCGTTGGGCCGAAGGGCCTGTTTCCTGTGCTGTTTTGTTTTATCTCCTCTGTACTTGCCTCCCAGCACCTTAAACCTGTGTCCTCTCGTAGCGACCATTTCAGCCCTGGGAAATAGCCTCTGCGAAGCCACTCTATCTATTCCTCTCAACAGTTCTTAAACCTCTATCAGATCACCTCTCAACCTTCGTCTCTCCAGGGACAAGAGTCCCAACTCCCTCAACCTAACTTCATAAGGCATGTCTCCCAATCCAGGCAACATTCTTGTAAATCTCCTCTGCACCCTCTCAATAGCTTCCACATCCTTCCTGTAGTGAGGCGACCAGAACTGCGCACAATACTGCAAGTGGGGTCTGACAAGGCTCTTATAAAGTTGCAGCATTACCTCTCGACTCCTAAACTCAATCCCTCGATTAATGAAGGCCAGTACACCATATGCCTTCCTGACCACATCCTCCACCTGCGGGGCAGATTTAAGAGACCTGTGGACCCGGACCCCAAGATCCTTCTGCTCCTCATCACTGCCAAGACTCCTACCCTTGATATTATACTGCTTCATCCCATTGGTCCTGCCAAAATGGACCACCACACATTTATCCGGGCTGAAGTCCATCTGCCACTTCTCCGCCCAGTCTTACATCCTATCTATGTCTTGCTACAATTTCAGACATCCCTCCAGACTGTCCACAACACCACCAACCTTCGTATCATCGGTGAACTTACTAACCTATCCCTCCACTTCCTCATCCAGGTCATTTATGAAAATGACAAACAGCAAGAATTCCAGAACAGGTCCCTGGGGCACTCCACTGGTTACCGACCTCCATGCGGAAAAAGACCCATCCACAACCACTCTCTGCCTTCTGCAGGCAAGCCAGTTCTGGATCCACAAGGCCAAAGTTCCTTAGATCCCTTGCCCTCTCCCTTCTCAATAAGTCTTGCATGTGGGACCTTATCAAATGCCTTGCTGAAATCCATGTAAACCACATCCACCGCTCTTCCTTCATCAATGTGTTCAGTCACATTTTCAAAGAACTCCACTAGGCTCATAAGGCACGACCTGCCCTTGACAGAGCCATGTTTACTATTGCTGATTGTACTAAACTTCTCTAAATGCTCATAAATCCTGTCCCTCAGGATCCTCTCCATCAACTTACCAACCACTGAGGTCAGACTCAAGGTCGGTAATTTCCTGGACTATCCCTGTTTCCTTTCTTGAAAATTGGAACTACATCCACAATCCTCCGGAACCTCTCCTGTCACCATCGACGACGCAAAGGTCATTGCCAGGGACTCTGCAATCACTTCCCTCAGTAACCTGGGGTACACCCCATCTGGTCCCGGCGACTTGTCTATCTTGATAGAATTTAAAAGTTCCAACACATCCTCTTTCTTAACATCCACATACTCAATCTTTTCTGTCTGCTGCAAACTTGCATTTCAACCTCCCAGATCACTTTCCACCATGAATACTGAGGCAAAGTACTCATTAAGCACCTCTGCCATTTCTTCCGGTTCCATACAGACTTTTCCCTCTTCACCTTTTATAGGTCCTATCCCTTCTATTCTCATCCTTTTACCTTCCACATATTTATAGGATGCCTTGGGATTCTCCTTAATCTTATCTACGAAGGCCTTCTCATGATCCCTTCTGGCTCTCCTAATTTCCTGTTTAAGCTCCCTTCTACACACCTTATACTCCTCTACATCCTTAACATCTCCTATCTCTCTGAGCCTTTTGTACACCTTTCTTTTCTTCCTGACTAGATTCATCACAATCTTTGTGCATCACGGTTCCTGTGACCTTTAAACTAGAAAAGCTGGGGGGTGGGAATATCGATGGGACGGTGAATAAGGAGGTTAGTTCCCAGGTAGGGAAGGACTGTAGGCACTCTGAGAGGGGGGTTAGACAGGTAGTGGAAAATGGAAATATCCTGACTGAGGGGCTGAGGTGTGTCTATTTTAATGCCAGGAGTGTAGTAAATAAGGTAGGTGAGCTTAGGGCGTGGATTGCTGCTTGGGAGTGTGATGTGGTGGCCATTACAGAGACTTGGTTGTCTCAGGGACAGGACTGGGTACTTCAGGGGCCGGGATTCAGATGCTTCAGGAGGGACAGGGTTGGGGGCAAAAGAGGAGGTGGTGTGGCACTGTTGATCAGGGACAGTGTCATGGCTGTAGAGAAGGTGGAAGACGTGGAGGGAATGTCTACGGAGTCTCTGTGGGTGGAAGTTAGGAACAGCAAAGGCTCGATAACTTTGCTGGGTGTATTCTATAGGCTGCCCAATAGCGACAGAGAACTTGAGGTGCAGATAGGGAAACAGATCCTAGACAGATGTAGAAATAACAAGAGAAATGGTCGCGACGAGAGGGCACAGATTTAAGGTGCAGGGAAGCAAGTACAGAGGGGATGCTAGGGAAAAGTTTTTCACTCAGAGGGTGGTGAGTGAATGGAATCGGCTGCCGTCGGTGGTGGTCGAGGCGAACTCGCTGGGGTCTTTTAAAAGACTTCGGGATGAGTATATGGGATCCAACGGGATTGGGGGATATAGATAGGTCTATGGCTGGCTAGGTTTTGATGTGTTCGGCACAACTTGTGGGCCGAAGGCCTGTTTGTGCTGTAGTGTTCTATGTTCTATGTTCCAAATAGAAGAGAGGCTGAGGGATTTGAGGTTGTTCTCGTTAGAAAGAAGGTGGCTAAGAGGAGACCTTATTGAAACACACAAGATGATTAGAGGTTTAGATAGGGTGGACAGTGATAGCCTTTTTCCTAGGATGGAGAAAGCTAGCACGAGGGGACATAGCTTTAAATTAAGGGGTGGTAGTTATAGGACGGATGTCAGAGGTAGGTTCTTTACCCAGAGGGTGGTAAGGGTATGGAATGCCCTGCCTGCTGCAGTTGAAGATGCGCCAGGTTTGGGGGCGTTTAAGAGGTCAGTAGATAAGTTTATGGATGAAAAGGGAATGGTTTAGGTTAGAGGGTCATTGCTTTTTCTTAATTGGTCGGCGCAACATCGAAGGCCGAAGGGCCTGTTCTGCGCTGTAATGTTCTATAACAGGGTTGTCGTGATGGGAGATTTCAATTTCCCAAACATCAACTGGAATATCCTAAGGTAAAGGGGTTTGGATGGCGAGGAGTTTGTTAGGTGTGTTCAGGACGGTTTCCTGACACAGTACCTGGAAAAGCCTACGAGAGGAGAGGCTGTACTTGACCTGGTGCTAGCTAATGAGTCAGGTCAGGTGTCAGATCTCACGGTAGGTGAGCATCTTGGGAATGGAGATCATAATTCTATCTCTTTCACGATAGCGATGGAAAGAGATAGGATCAGGCAGGCTGGGAAGGTGTATGTCTGGAGTAAGGGGAAATATGAAAACATTAGGCAGGTAATTGGACGTATAAACTGGAAGGAGGCGTTCTTGGGGAAGAGTACAGAAGGAAAGTGGCGGGTATTCAAGGAATGTTTATCTGGGGCACTGCAAGACAACGTTCCGAGGAGACAAGGAGGTTCTGGTAGGATGCGGGAACCGTGGTGCACGAAGGTTGTGGTGAACCTAGTTAGGAAGAAAAAAATGGTATATAAAAGGTTCAGAGAGCTAGGGGATGTTAGGGATCTAGAGGAGTATAAGGTGTGTAGAAGGGAGCTTAAAAAGGAAATTAGGAGAGCCAGAAGGGGTCATGACAAGGCCTTGGCAGGGAAGATTAAGGAGAATCTCAAGGCCTTCTACAAATATGTGAAAAGTAAAAGGATGAGAAGAGAACGGATAGGGCCTATAAAAGGTGAAGGGGGAAAATCTGTGTGAATTCGGAAGAAATGGCAGAGGTGCTTAACGAGTACTTTGCCTCGGTATTCACGGTGGGAAGTGAACTGGGAGATTGCACTGCAGGTTTGAGGCATACGGAAAAGATTGAGTATGTGGATGTTAGGAAAGAGGATGTGTTAGACCTGTTAAATTCTATCAAGACAGACAAGTCGCCGGGACTGGATGGTATGTACCCCAGGTTATTGTGGGAGGTGAAGGAAGTGGTTGCAGAGCCCCTGGCGATAATAGTTGCTTCGTCCATGGAAACGGGAGAGGTTCCGGAGGATTGCGGATGTGGTTCCTATCTTTAAGAAAGGGAACAGGGATAGTTCAGAAAATTACCGACCGGTGAGTCTGACTTCAGTGGTTGGTAAGCTGATGGAGATGCTTCTGAGGGATAAGATATATGAACATTTGGAGAAGTTTGGACTGATTAGAAATAGTCAGCATGGTTTTGTCAAGGGCAGGTCATGCCTTACGAGCCTAGCTGAGTTCTTCGAAAATGTGACTGAACACATTGACGAAGGAAGGGTGGTGGACGTAGTGTACGTGGACTTTAGCAAGGCGTTTGATAAGGTCCCCCATGCAAGGCTTCTGGAGAAGGTGAGAGGTCATGGGATCCAAGGGGCTTTGGCCTCGTGGATCCAGAACTGGCTTGCTGGCAGAAGGACTCAGTAAGAATTTAGCAACACCAATTTTTAATCCAACCGATTTATTTGATAGTAAAATTGCGAGCTTTCAACACTCTGTGTCTTCCTCAGGCACATAGAGTGTTGAAAGCTCGCAATTTTACTATCAAATAAATCGATTGGATTAAAAATTGGTGTTTCTAAATTCTTACTGAGTTCTTACCACCCCAATCCAACGCCGGCATCTTTACATCATTGCCGGCAGAAGGCAGAGAGTGGTTGTGGATGGGTCTTGTTCTGCATGGAGGTCGGTAACCAGTGGAGTGCTCAAGGGATCTGTTCTGGGACCCCTGCTGTTTGTCATTTTCATAAATGACCTGGATGAGGAAGTGGAGGGATGGGTTATTAAGTTTGCCGATGATACAAAGGTCGGTGGTGTTGTGGATGGTCTGGAGGGATGTCAAAACTTGCAGTTGGACATAGACAGGATGCAAGACTGGGCGGAGAAGTGGCAGATGGACTTCAACGCAGATAAATGTGTAGTGGTCCATTTTGGCAGGAATAATGGGATGAAGGAGTACAATATAAGGGGTAGGAGTCTTAGCTGTGTTGTAGAGCAGAAGGATCTCGGGGTCCGGGTCCATAGGACTCTTAAATCGGCCTCGCAGGTGGAGGAAGTGGTCAAAAAGGCGTACGGTGTACTGGCCTTCATTAATCGAGGAATAGACTTTAGGAGTCAGGAGGTAATGATGCAGCTCTATAAGACTCTTGTCAGACCCCACTTAGAGTATTGTGCGCAGTTCTGGTCGCCTCACTATAGGAAGGATGTGAGGCTATTGAGAAAGTGCAGAGGAGATTTACAAGGATGCTGTCTGGATTGGGAGGCAGGCCTTATGAGGATAGGTTGAGGGAGCTGGGACTCTTCTCACTGGAGAGACGTAGGTTGACCTGATAGAGGTTTATAAAATGTTGAGAGGAATAGATAGGGTGGACTCTCAGAGACTATTTCCCCGAGCTGAAATGGTCAATACGAGAGGACACAGATTTAAGGTGCAGGGAAGCAAATGCAGAGAAGATGTCAGGGGTAGGTTTTTCACTCAGAGGGTGGTGAGTGAATGGAATCGGCTGTCGTCGGAGTTTGTTGAGGCAAACTTGCTGGGGTCTTTTAAAAGACTTTTGGATGAGTATATGGGAACGAATAGGATAGGGGGTTATAGATAGGTCTGTGGATTGGTAGATGTGATTGGTGCAACTCACGGGCCGAAGGGCCTGTTTGTGCTGTATTGTTCTATGTTCTATGTACCTACTAAAACCTCCTTGTCTCACTGGAATGTTGTCATGCAAAGATGGTGAGTGTTTGGAACGAGCTGCCAGACGTAGTAGTAGAGATGGGTACAATTTTGTCTTTTAAAAAGCATTTAGATAGTTACAAATGTGGGCAATTGGGATTTACTTTGGGATTTCAAAAAGAAAAGGGGTGGTATGGACAAGTTGGGCCAAAGGGCCCATTTCCATTCTGTAAACCTCTATGAGAGGATGAATAAATTAAGATTGTTTTCACTGGAAAGATGGAGGCTGAGGGGAGACCTGAGAGATGGCTACAAAATGGACAGTGATAGTCTTTTTCCTAGGATGGAGAAAGCTAGCACGAGGGGACACAGCTTTAAATTAAGGGGTATGAGTTATAGGACGGATATCAGAGGTAGGTTCTTTACTCAAAGAGTGATTAGGGAGTGGAATGCCCTGCCTGCAGCTGTTGTAGATGCGCCAAGTTTGGTGGCGTTTAAGAGGTTAGTTGATAAGTATATGGAAGAGAAGGGAATGGTTTAGTTTGGAGGGGCATTGCTTTTTATATTGGTCGGCGCAACATCGAAGGCCGAAGGGCCTGTTCTGTGCTGTAATAGAACATAGAACATAGAACAATACAGCACAGAACAGGCCCTTCGGCCTTCGATTTTGTGCCGACCAAAATAAAAAGCAATGCCCCTCCTAACTAAACCATTCCCTTCTCATCCATATACTTATCAACTAACATCTTAAACGCCACCAAACTTGGCGCATCTACAACAGCTGCAGGCAGGGCATTCCACTCCCTAATCACTCTTTGAGTAAGAACCTACCTCTGATATCCGTCCTATAACTCATACCCCTTAATTTAAAGTTGTGTCCCCTCGTGCTAGCTTTCTCCATCCTAGGGAAAAGGCTATCACTGTCCACCCTATCCAAACCTCTAATCATCTTATATGCTTCAATAAGATCCCCCCTTAGCCGCCTCCTTTCTAACGAAAACAATTTCAAATCCTTCAACCTCTCTTCATAGGACCTGCACTCCATACCAGGCAACATCCTAGTAAACCTCCTCTGTACCCTCTCCAATGCCTCCACATCTTTCTTATAATGTGGCGACCAGAACTGCACACAATACTCCAAGTGCGGCCGCACTAGAGTTTTGTACAGCTGCAACATGATGCTGCGGCTCCTAAATTCAATCCCCCTACCAATAAAAACTAAGACTCCATAAGCCTTCTTAACAACTTTATCCACTTGACTGCCTACTTTCAGGGATCTATTGACACATACACCAAGATCCTTCTGTTCCTCAACACTATTAAGAGCCCTACCATTAGCCCTATACTCCTACACATTTATTGTTCCTGCCAAAGTGCATTACCTCACACTTTTCCACATTAAACTCCATTTGCCACCTCTCGGCCCAGCTCTGCAACTTGTCCAAGTCACTCTGTAAACTAAACACCCCTCTTCACTATCTACCACACCACCAACTTTAGTATCATCTGCAAATTTACTGATCCATCCCTCAATACCCTCATCCAGATCATTTATAAAAATTACAAACAGGCAGGCAGGGCATTCCTGTCCATTCCAGGGGCCCCAAAACAGACCCCTGAGGCACACCACTCGTCACCGATGTTCTATGTTCTATGTTCTAAAATTATGAGAGGCACAGACAGGGTGGATAGTCAGAGATTTTTCCCAGGGTGCAAGTGTCAATTACACAGGGGGCACAGGTTCAAGGCTAGAGGATGAAAGTTTGAGGCAGTTGTGCGGGGAAGGTTTTTCCTGCAGATGGTACCTAGGAAACGCTGCCAAGAGGTGGTGGAAGCAACATTAGCAACATTCAAGAGACATCTGAACATAGAACAATACAGCACAAATAGGCCCTTTGGCCCACGAGTTGCGCCGATCACATCTACCAATCCACAGACCTATCTATAACCCCCTATCCTATTCGTTTCCATATATTCATCCAGAAGTCTTTTAAAAGATTCCAGTGAGTTTGCCTCAACAACCTCTGAAGGCAGTCGGTTCCATTCGCTCACCACCCTCTGAATGAAAAACTTACCCCTGACATCTCCTTTGTATTTACTTCCCTGCACCTTAAATCTGTGTCCTCTCATAGTGACCATTTCAGCTCGGGGAAATAGTCTCTGAGAGTCCACCCTATCTATTCCTCTCAACATTTTATAAACCTCTATCAGGTCGCCTCTTAACCTAACTTTTTTTTTGAAAAAGTGACCAAAGAGGTGGATGGGGGTAAGGAGGTTGATGTGGTATATATGGACTTTAGTAAGGCGTTCGATAAGGTGACCCATGGAAGGCTTCTGCAGAAAATGCAGATGTAAGGGACTGAGGGTGATTTAGCTAATTGGGTTAGGAATTGGCTAGCTGATAGAAGACAGAGGGTGGTGGTTGATGGGAATTCTTCATCGTGGAGTTCGGTTACAAGTGGTGTACCTCAGGGATCTGTGTTGGGGCCCCTGCTGTTTGTAATTTTTATAAATGATCTGGATGAGGGTATTGAAGGATGGATTAGTAAATTTGCAGATGACACTAAAGTCGGTGGAGTGGTAGATAGTGAAGAGGGGTGTTATAGTTTGCAGAGAGACTTGGACAAGTTGCAGAGCTGGGCCGAGAGTGGCAAATGGAGTTTAATGCGGAAAAGTGTGAGGTAATTCACTTTGGCAGGAATAACAAATGTGTAGAGTATAGGGCTAATGGTAGGACTCTTAAAAATGTTGAAGAACAGAGGGATCTTGGTGTATATGTGCATAGATCCCTGAAAGTCGGCAATCAAGTCGATAAGGTTGTTAAGAAGGCATACGGAGTCCTAGCTTTTATTGGTAGGGGGATTGAATTTCAGAGCTGCAACATCATGTTGCAACTGTACAAAACTCTCATGCGGCCGCACTTGGAGTATTGTGTACAGTTCTGGTCCCCGCATTATTAAGAAAGATGCGGAGGCATTGGAGAAGTTACAGAGGAGGTTTACCAGGATGTTGCCTGGTATGGAGGGCAGGTCTCATGAAGAGAGGTTGAGGGATTTGAGGTTGTTTTCGTTAGAAAGAAGGCGGCTAAGAGGAGACCTTATTGAAACATATAAGATGAGTAGAGGTTTAGATAGGGTGGACAGTGATAGCCTTTTTCCTAGGATGGAGAAAGCTAGCACGAGGGGACATAGCTTTAAATTAAGGGGTGGTATTTATAGGACGGATGTCAGAGATAGGTTCTTTACCCAGAGGGTGGTAAGGGTATGGAATGCCCTGCCTGCTACAGTTGCAGATACACCAAGTTTGGTGGCATTTAAGAGGTTAGTAGATAAGTTTATGGATGAAAAGGAAATGGTTTAGGTTAGAGGTCATTGCTTTTTCTTAATTGGTCGGCGCAACATCGAAGGCCGAAGGGCCTGTTCTGTACTGTAATGTTCTGTGTTCTATGTCTCTCCAGTGAGAAGCGTCCCAGCTCCCTCAACCTATCTTCATAAGGCCTGCCTCCCAATCCAGGCAGCATCCTTGTAAATCTCCTCTGCACTCTCTCAATAGCCTCTACATCCTTCCTATAGTGAGGCGACCAGAACCGCGCACAATACTCCAACTGGGATGCGTACATGAATAGGGAGGGAATATAGGGAGACGAACCGAGTGAGGACTGAGGGTATTTTTAAAAATTAGTTCAGGCATCATAATTGGTATTGGTTAGGATGGCTGAAGGGCCTTTTCCTGTTCTACAAGTTTCTTTGTTCTATCACAGCAACATGGATGTCTCAAAACTGCCCAGACGTTCTCTCTTTCACCTCCTTCCATCAGGAAGGAGATACAAAAGTCAGAGGCCACGTACCAACCGACTTAAGATCAGCTTCTTCCCTGCTGCCATCAAATTTTTAAATGGCTCTTTGTTGCAGTAAGTTGATCTTTCTCTCTACCCTAGCTATGATGTAACACTACATTCTGCACTCTCTCCTTTCCTTCTCTATAAACAGTATATTTTGTTTGTATAGCACAAGAAACAATCCTTTTCACTGTGTTTTAATACATGTGACAATAATAAATCAAATCAGATCAAATCAGGGAGTGGCTCACCACGAGTGGACAGAAATGCTGGCCATTTAGACCATCAATCTAATTAAATCACCAATCAGCTCTCCCCCTCAAAGGGGAGGGCAGCCTATAGTCAGCTAGGATTGTGGCATTGTTACTGTTACATTTTCATTCCACCTTGCCATACCCTCATCCAACAAGCATTTCTCATTCTTCCTTTTGATATGTGGATCGTGGATTGAGGATTGGTTATCTAACAGGAAATAGAGAGTTGGAATCAATGGGTGCTATTCTGGTTGGCAGCTGGTGACTTGTGGAGTGCCCCAGGGATCGGTGTTAAGGCCTCAACTGTTTACCATATCCATAGATGATCTGGAGGAGGGGGCTGAGTGTAGGGTAATAAAATTTGCTGATGACGCGAAGATAGAGGAAAAGTAAATCGCATGAGGGCGTGGAAAACCTGCAGAGGGATCTGGATAAGCTGAGTGAGTGGGCAAGAACCTGGCAGATGGAGTATAATGTTAGCAAGTGTGAGGTTATCCACTTTGGAGGAAATAATAGTAGCATGGAATATTATTTAAATGGTGAAAAGCTGCAGCATGCTACGGTGCAGGGGGACCTTGAGAGTCTTTGTACATGAATCGCAAAAACCCAGTCTGCAGGAGCAGCAGGTGATCGAGAAGGTGAATGGAATGTTGGCCTTTATAGCGAGGGGGATAGAATATAAAAACAGGGAGGTCTTGCTGCAACTGTACACAGTGCTGGTGAGGCCACAACTGGAGTACTGTGTGCAGTTTTGGTCCCATTATTTGTGAAAGGATGCATTGGCCTTGGAGGGAGTACAGAGAAGGTTCACCAGGCTGATACCGGAGATGAGGGGATTAGCATACGAGGAGAGATTGAGTAGATTAGGCCTGTACTCGTTGGAGTTTAGAAGGCTGAGGGGGGATCTTATAGAGACATATAAGATAATGAAGGGGCTAGATAGGGTAGAGGTAGAGATAGAGAGATTCTTTCCACTTAGAAAGAAACCAGAACAAGAGTGCACAGCCTCAAAATAAGGGGAGGGGGGGTGCAGTTTAGATCGGAGTTGAGGAGGAACTTCTTCATTCAAAGGGTGGTGAGTCTCTGCCCATTGGAGTGGTGGAGGCTGAATATATTTAAGTCATGGGTAGATGATTTCTGATAGATAAGGGAATTAAGGGTTATGGGGAGCAGGCAGATAAGTGGAACTGATCCACTTCAGATCAGCCATGATCTTATTGAATGGTGGGGCAGGCTCGAGGGGCTGGATGGCCGACTCCTGCTCCTATTTCTTATGTTCTTATATTTCCAATTGAGCCATAGCCTAACAGGTTTTTAGAAGAATAATTCTCAGATTTCCTCTCTGTTTTTTGTGAAGAAGTGTTTCCTGACATTACCCGGGAACAGCCTGGCTCTGCTAACTGCAAGATTATCCCCTTTCACTGGCCTCACCTCACTGGAGAAATAAGCTGCTCTGTACCACCCCGATCTTCAAAAACATTCCTCCAAGGATAAGCGTTTAGCATTTATTAACAGAGGATTTGAGTTTAAGAGCTGAGGAGTTATGCTGCAACTACACTGGACTTCTGTAAGACCACATTTGGAATATTGTGTTCAGTTCTGGTCACCTCACTATAAGAAAGATGTGAAGTATTAGAGAGAGTGCAAAGGAGATTTACCAGGATGCTGCCTAGTTTGGAGGATAGGATTATGGGGAAAGGTTGAGGGAGCTGGGGCTTTTGTCTTTAGAGAACAGGAGGATGAGAGGTGACTTAATAGGGATTTATAAGATGATAAGGGGGACAGATAGAGTGGACGGGCAGAGACTATTTCCTCGGGTGGATGTAGCTGTTACTATGGGGTATAAACTATAAGGTTCATGGTAGGAGATAATAGGAGGGATGTCTGTGGTAGATTCTTTATTCAGAGAGTGGTTGGGGTATGGAATACACTGCCTGCTGTGAAAGTGGACACTTTAGGAACTTTCAAGCGGTTATTGGATAGATATATGGAGGACACCAGAACGACAGGGAGTGGGATAGCTTGATCTTGGGTTCAGACATAGCTCGGCACAACATTGAGGGCCAAAGGGCCCACACCGTGCTGAAATGTTCTATGTTTATATTAGAGTTTCTGCCATTTCATTCGGCATCCAGCTTTCTGATCTTTGCGATTATACATCCTGCTACTTTATCACCACCTCAGAAACTCTGTGTTTGCACCTGACATTTTTCTCTTTAATCATTTCCAGTGGCCTTTAATCAGCTACTTCCTTCTATTTGTGACTATCATTAACACGATCTGGACTTTGCTCTCACCACTTTCTTTAATGTTTAAACTGCTTTGATTTCTGCCTCACTCCTTTATTGGTCTAATCTTACCAGGTAACGTCTCGCATGGCCAAAGGTCAAACCAAAGAACAAAGAACAACACAGCACGGGAAACAGGCCCTTCGGCCCAACGAGCCTGCGCCACCGTCTGAACGTCTTAATGACATATAGAGACCAATATAGGGACAAATTGTTACCCAATCATCCTAAGAGCACATACCCTTAACTAAATGTGTGTGTATGTACACAGACTGGAAACCAGGCAGACTGGCATAGAAACGTAGAAAATAGGAATAGGACATTCGGCCCCTCAAACCAGCTCCATTTATTGCAATCACGGCTGATTATCAAATTCAATTTCAAGAGTAAAAGGATGAGCTGTGAATGAATAGGACCTATAAAATGTGAAGGTGGGAAAGTTTGTACAGAACCGGTAGAAATAGCAGAGGTGCTGAATGATTACTTTACCTCGGTATTCATGGTGGAAAAAGATTTGGATGCTTGTACTGAAGGCTTGCAGCAGATTGAAAGGATTGAGTAGGTGGACATGAAGAAAGAGGACATGTTGGAAATTTTGAATAGCATCAAGATAGGGAAGTCACCGGGACCAGATGGGATGGACCTGAGATTACTGTGGGAGGCGAGGGAAGAGATTGCAGAATATCTGACAATAATCTTTGCATCATCGATGGAGATGGGAGAAGTTCCGGAGGATTGTGGATGTGGTTCAACAAAAAACAAAACAGCACTGGAAGCAGGCCCTTTGGCCCAAAGAGCCCATGCTGCCAACCTGATGTTCCCACCTCTACCCGTGATTCCTGTCTATGTTTATAGATCTATGGATTAAAAACCAAATTTGGGACAATTTAGGGAGAATTTGTTTTGCCAATTAGCCTAAGAGCACATCTTTGGGATGTGGGAGCAAACCGGAGCGCCCGGAGAAAACCCACGCAAGCACGGGGAGAACAAAGAACAAAGAACAAAACAGCATGGGAAACAGGCCCTTCGGCCCAACGAGCCCACGCCGCCACCCCAATGTTCACACTTCTACATGCGCAGAGAATGCGCAAACTCCCACAGACACAGGCCCAAATCTATGTATCTGCACAGCACAGCGATAGTCACTGAGCTGTCGTGTTGCCCATCAAATGGTCCAGGTCAAGCGTACACTAACGACGTGAAGCACTAGGATACTCTCGAAAAAAATCCAAGAGCAGCCCCTCTCACGACCCATCGCGTGTTTGCCCCTTGTTAGACAACAAGGTGGACCAAAGCACCTGTAGGATAAAAACAAGTACATCCATATCATCATCTATTTACACACTTCCCAGGGACTCCCAAGGCTCATGATCCCTATTTTAAATCAGTTTTCTATACCCCTCCATTCTCATTCTGTTCATGTGCCCATCTAAGTATTTCTTAAATATCTCCAGAGTACCTGCCTCCACCACTTTACTTGGCAGCGCATTCCATACCCCCACCACCCTCTGTGTAAAAAAAACTCCCTCTAGCATCCAAATTATACCTTACCCCCCTCACCCTAAGCCCGTGACCCCTCGTGCTATTCGAGTCCACCCTAGGAAAAAGCTTAACCCTGTTTACTCTATCTATACCACTCATAATCTTGTACACCTCTATTAGATCTCCTCTAAGTCCACGTCTTTCGACTTCTTGAGAAGGTGAGAGGGCATGGGATCCAAGGGGCTTTGGCCTTGTGGATCCAGAACTGGCTTGCCTGCAGAACTCAGTAAGAATTTAGCAACACCAATTTTTAATCCAACCGATTTATTTGATAGTAAAAAAGCGAGCTTTCAACACTGTGTCTTCCTCAGGCAAATGCAGTGTTCTGGTCTGCAATAGCACACATCAGCACAGACAGTCAGAGATTGCTGATTAGAATGCAAATCCTTACATCTAACCTGCTATTCAAGTGTTAAAGTGGCGAACAATGTGTGTGAAGGGAATCCTGAGCATTGTTGGAGAATTGTGTATTTTCTCCAGACAGCACAGTAAGTGAGGTTTTTTGCTAACCCAGGCAAGTTACGGGGGTTACAGATAGTGTGTCATGAAGCCAAGATCCCTGTTAAGACCGTCCTCATGTGTGCGGAGCTTGGCTATCAGTCTCTGCTCAGCGACTCTGCGCTGTCGTGCATCACGAAAGCCCCCTTGAAGAACATTTACCCGCAGGTCGGAGGCCGAATGCCCATGACTGCTGAAGTGTTCGCCCACAGGAAGGGAACTGTTTTGCCTGGTGATTGCTGAGCGATGCTCAATCATCCGCTGTCATAGTGTCTGCATGGTCTCCCCAATAGGGAGTCCCCAACAGGGGTCCAGGATGTATCAGAGAGGGTAGAGGGAATTTTGAAGGGAGAAGGGTCTAAGGCAAATGTAATAGTTCACGTAGGACAGCAAGATGTAGGAAGAAAGCGCAGGGGGGACATACGTAGGCATTTTAGGGAGTTGGGGGCTCAACTGAAAGGTCGGGCCTCCAGGGTGGCGTTCTCTGGGCTGCTGCCTGTGCCCGGGACCGATTGGGTAAAAACAAATGAGACACTACAACTAAATGCATGGATGAGGGATTGGTGTAGGTCAGAAGGCTTCATATTTATTGATCATTGGGAAGTCTTCAGGAGGGAGGGTCACCTATTCACGAGGGATAGGGAGCAGTTGACTGGGAGGGGAACACATATTTTAGCTGGGAGGTTAGCTGGAGTGTTTCAGAAGTGTTTAAACTAATAGGGAGGGAGGGTGGGGAGAGAGAGGGAACTGGGAGTGGGAGAGAGAGGGATGATAGGGTAACACCAGAAGGTAGAAAGGAATATCCGAGAGCTGAGGGTCTTCAGTGCATGTGTTTTAATGCGAGGAGTGTGACTGGCAAAACAGATGAACTGAAGGCAATAATGTTCACGAGGAGTTTAGAAGTGGTGGCAGTGACCGAGACGTGGTTGAAGGAGGGGCAAGACTGGCAATTGAATATTCCAGGGTATAAGTGTTTTAGGCATGACAGAGTTGGTGTGAGGAGAGGCGGGGGAGTGGCTTTACTGGTTAAGGACAACATCATAGCAGTGCAGAGGGAGGGAGGTATGGATGATTTAGGAATTGAGTCTCTATGGGTGGAGTTGAGGAATAGGAAGGGAGTGGTTACTCTGTTGGGTGTTTACTACAGACCGCCCAACAGCCCGCGAGCCGTGGAAGAAGGGATATGCAGGGACATTTTAGATAAGTGTAGGAAAAATAGGGTAGTAGTAGTGGGAGATTTCAATTTTCCTGGAGTTGATTGGAGAGGGCCCAGAGCTGTAGGAGTGGACGGGGAGGAATTTGTACATTGTGTTTTGGAAGGGTCCTTGGACCAGTATGTGGATGGCCCGACGAGAGAGGGGGCTATACTGGATTTGGTTCTGGGGAATGAGCCAGGCCAGGTGGTTGACGTCGAGGTAGGAGAGCATGTGTCAAATAGTGATCACAACTCTGTCTGCTTTAGGATATTAATGGAAAAGGACGAGACCTGCCCAAAAGGGAAGGTATTTAACTGGGGGAGGGCTAGATACAGCCAGATTAGGCAAGATCTTAAAGATACCGACTGGGATAAGCTTTTCGAGGGCAGGTCGACGAGGTACATGTGGGAGTCTTTCAAGGGGAAAACTAAACTCTCTGCAGGAAAGATACGTGCCGGCAAGGAGGAAGGATGGGAAAGGTAGGATTAGAGAACCGTGGCTTACCAGGGATATTGAGGACTTGATCAGGAAGAAGCGAGAGGCTTACATTAGATCTAGGCAACTGGGGACTGAGACAGCGCTGGAAGCTTATAGAGAGTGTAGACGGGATCTTAAAAGGGGTGTTAGAAAGGCAAAAAGGGGCCACGAAGTGGCTCTGGCAGGTAGGATTAAGGAAAATCCTAAGGCATTTTACACCTATGTAAGGAGCAAAAGGATGGTTAGAGGCAAGATTGGACCTCTCAGGGACAGAGGAGGGGATCTACGCTTAGATCCTGAGGGAATGGGGGAGATCCTGAATGAATACTTTGCGTCGGTATTCACACAGGAGACTGGCCAGATGTCTGTTGCTGATTTTGACAAAGTTGAGGATCGGTTGAGGGAAATAAGGATTACGAGGAAAGAGGTGTTAGAACATAGAACATAGAACATTACAGCACAGAACAGGCCCTTCGGCCTTCGATGTTGCGCCGACCAATATAAAAAGCAATGCCCCTCCAAACTAAATCATTCCCTTCTCTTCCATATACTTATCAACTAACCTCTTAAACGCCACCAAACTTGGCGCATCTACAACCGCTGCAGGCAGGGCATTCCACTCCCTAATCACTCTTTGGGTAAAGTGTTGGGGCTGTTAGGCAGCTTGAAGACATATAAAGCTCCGGGGCCTGATGGCATTTACCCCAGGCTGCTAAGGGAGTTGAGGGAAGACCTAGCTGGGCCTCTGACGCAAATCTTTGTCTCTTCCATGGACACAGGTGAGGTCCCAGAGGACTGGAGGATAGCAAACGTAGTACCGTTGTTTAAAAAAGGTCAGAGGGATCACCCAGGGAACTATAGGCCGGTGAGCTTGACTTCAGTTATAGGTAAGCTAATGGAGAGGATCCTTAGGGACAGGATGTATGAGCATCTGGAGCGCTGCGATCTGATCAGGGATACGCAGCATGGCTTCGTCAAGGGGAAGTCTTGTCTTACAAATCTAGTGGAATTTTTTGAAGAAGTGACAAAAACAGTTGATGAAGGACATGCTGTTGATGTCGTCTACATGGATTTCAGTAAGGCGTTTGACAAGGTTCCTCATGGTAGACTGATAGAGAAGGTGAAGGCGCATGGGATACAGGGCCGGGTATGTAGATGGGTCGAGAACTGGCTCGGGAGGAGGAGACAGAGGGTAGTAGTGGAAGGCTCTTTTTCCGGCTGGAAGCCTGTCACTAGTGGAGTGCCACAAGGCTCAGTACTAGGTCCTCTTCTATTTGTGGTCTACATAAACGACTTGGAAGTTGGGGTAGGTGGTGAGATCAGCAAATTTGCTGATGACACTAAGATGCTTGGATTGGCGGGTACAGAGGAGCAGTGCCAGGCAATACAACAGGACATAGATAGGTTGGTAGACTGGGCAGATAGATGGCAAATGGAATTTAATCCGGATAAATGCGAGGTGATGCATTTTGGCCGGAAAAATGTAGAAGAGAGTTATAGGATAAAAGGTAAAACTATTCGGAGTATAGAGACGCAGAGAGACTTGGGGGTGCAGGTTCACAAGTCTCTGAAGGTGTCTTCACAGGTGGAGAAGGTGATAAAGAAAGCGTATAGTATGTTAGCTTTCATAGAAAAGGGTATAGAATACAAGAGTAGGAGTTTGATGTTGCAATTGTATAGAACGTTGGTTAGACCTCACTTGGAATACTGCGTCCAGTTCTGGTCGCCGTACTATCGGAAGGATGTGGAGTCCTTGGAGAGAGTGCAGAGGGGGTTTACCAGGATGCTGCCTGGTATGGAAGGACTGTCTTATGAGGAACGATTAGATAGACTGGGGTTGTTTTCCCTTGAAAGACGTCGGCTTAGAGGGGATCTCATAGAGGTGTATAAGATTATAAGGGGTATAGATAGAGTAAATGGAGGTAAACTTTTTCCACCTTCAGAAATGGATAGGACGAGGGGTCATGGCCTTAGGGTGAGGGGGGCTATGTATAAGACAAATATTAGAGGGCAGTTTTTCACACAAAGGGTAGTGGGGGTGTGGAATGCACTGCCGAGTAAGGTGGTGGGAGCAGGCACGCTAGGGCTGTTTAAGGGTCTGTTGGACAGCCACATGAGCGGTATGCAGATAGAGGGATATAGTAGGACTGTTTAACTACGGCTTTTTTTCCCCACAGGTAATTCGGTCCACACTTGACCAACAAAGAGCATGCATTTGGCAGGTGGTGCGAGGACAGCTCTTGGATGTTGATTCATGGGTTGCCTGGTACTTCATGTCGTAAATGAGTGCTTTATGTGGACCATCTGAAGGGCACCATGACAGCTCAGAGACTATCGAAGTGGCTGTGCAGACACTTGGAATTGGGCCGGTGTCTGCGGGAGTTTGCGCGTTCTCCCCGTGGTTGCGTGGGTTTTCTCCGGGCACTCCGGTTTCCTCCCACAACCCAAAAATTCGCTCTTAGGCTGATTGGGAAACAAATTGTCCCTATAGTGAGAGTCTTCCATATTAGGAATAACCTAAATTTATAATAGGATAATGGAATTGCTACTATATAGTTATGATGGCGGTTCGTTGGGCCGAAGGGCCTGTTTCCCGTGCTGTGTTGCTCTCTTAACTCTCTTAATATACCATGCTTCAGGACATCCTTTCTTGCAACGTATTAGGTAGACAACGTTGGCCGAGTTGCAAGTGTATGTACCGTGTACCTGGTGAATGGTATCCTCACGTTTGATGATGTCGTCCATGTCTATGATCCGGCATGTCTTGCAGAGGTTGCTGTGGCAGGGTTGTGTGGTATTGTGGTCACTGTTCTCCTGAAGGTTGGGTAGTTTGCTGCGAACAATGATCTGTTTGAGGTTGTGCGGTTGTCTGAAAGCAAGAAGTGGGGGGGTGGGGATGGCCCTAGCGAGATGTTCATCGTCATCAATGATATGTTGAAGACTCCGGAGAAGATGTCGTAGCTTCTCCGCTCCGGGGAAGTACTGGACAACAAAGGGCCCTCCGTATACACAGAATTTGCTCAGATGAGGAGGATCGTGACAGACACCTCCAGACACTGAAGGATGCCCTCGTGAGAACAGGATATGGCGCTCGACTCATCGATCGACAGTTCCAACGTGCCACAACGATAAACCGCACTGATCTCCTCAGAAGACGAACACGGGACACGGTGGACAGAGTACCCTTTGTTGTCCAGTACTTCCCCGGAGCGGAGAAGCTACAACATCTTCTCCGGAGTCTTCAACATATCATTGATGACGATGAACATCTCGCTAGGGCCATCCCCACCCCCCGACTTCTTGCTTTCAGACAACCGCACAACCTCAAACAGATCATTGTTCGCAGCAAACTACCCAACCTTCAGGAGAACAGTGACCACAATACCACACAACCCTGCCACAGCAACCTCTGCAAGACATGCCGGATCATCGACATGGACGACATCATCAAACGTGAGGATACCATTCACCAGGTACACGGTACATACACTTGCAACTCGGCCAACGTTGTCTACCTAATACGTTGCAAGAAAGGATGTCCCGAAGCATGGTATATTGGGGAGACCATGCAGACACTACGACAGCGGATGAATGAGCATCGCTCAGCAATCACCAGGCAAAACAGTTCCCTTCCTGTGGGCGAACACTTCAGCAGTCATGGGCATTCGGCCTCCGACTTGCGGGTAAATGTTCTTCAAGGGGGCTTTCGTGATACACGACAGCGCAGAGTCGCTGAGCAGAGACTGATAGCCAAGCTCCGCACACATGAGGACGGTCTTAACAGGGATCTTGGCTTCATGACACACTATCTGTAACCCCCGTAACTTGCCTGGGTTAGCAAAAAACCTCACTTACTGTGCTGTCTGGAGAAAATACACAATTCTCTAACCAATGCTCAGGATTCCCTTCACACACATTGTTAGCCACTTTAACACTTGAATAGCAGGTTAGATGTAAGGATTCGCATTCTAATCAGCAATCTCTGACTGTCTGTGCTGATGTGTGCTATTGCAGACCAGAACACTGCATTTGCCTGAGGAAGACAGAGTGTTGAAAGCTCGCAATTTTACTATCAAATAAATCGGTTGGATTAAAAATTGGTGTTGCTAAATTCTTACTGAGTTCTTACCACCCCAATCCAACGCCGGCATCTTTACATCTTGCCTGCAGAAGGCAGAGAGTGGTTGTGGATGGGTCCTGTTCTGCATGAAGATTGGTCACCAGAGGAGTGCCCCAGGGATCTGTTCTAGGACCCTTGCTGTTTGTCATTTTCATAAATGACCTGGATGAGGAAGTGGAAGGATGGGTTAGTAAGTTCGCTGATGATATGAAGGTTGGTGGTGTTGTGGATAGTCTGGAGGGATGTCAGAAGTTGCAGCAAGACATAGATAGGATGCTAGAATAGGCGAAGAAGTAGCAGATGGACTTCAATGCAGGTAAATGTGTGGTGGTCCTTTCTCGCAGGTCCAATGGGATGAAGGAGTACAATATCAAGGGTAGGAGTCTTTGCAGTGTTGAGGAGCAGAAGGATCTTGGGGTCTGGGTCCATATTCTCTGAAATCGGCCTCGCGGGTGGAGGAAGTGGTCAAGAAGGCATATGGTACACTGGCCTTCATTAATAGAAAGATTGGGGAGTTCAGAGGTACAAAGAACAAAGAACAAAACAGCACGGGAAACAGGCCCTTTGGCCCAACGAGACCATGCTTCCACCCTGATGCTCCCACCTCTACCCGTGATTCCTGTCTATGTTTACAGATCTATGGATTAAAAACCAAATTTGAGACAATTTAGGGAGAATTTGTTTTGCCAATTAGCCTAAGAGCACATCTTTGGGATGTGGGAGGAAACCGGAGCACCCGGAGAAAACCCACGCAAGCACGGGGAGAATGTGCAAACTCCCACAGACACAGGCCCAAATCCATGTATCTGCACAGCACAGCGATAGTCACTGAGCTGTCGTGTTGCCCATCAAATGGTCCAGGTCAAGTGTACACTAACGATGTGAAGCACTAGGATACTCTCAAAAAACATCCAAGAGCAGCCCTCTCACGACCCATCGCGTGTATGCCCCTCGTTAGACAACAAGGTGGACCAAAGCACCTGTAGGATAAAAACAAGTAAACGAGCAGATAATTGACAGGAGTTATCGACAGGTGGTCACACCAGGACAACGAGAAGAAGGCGCGTGGGTGACTATCACAAGGGGAAAACTCGGGTGCTGAAGAGCACACCGGAGGGTGTCCCCCTTCATAATAAGTACTCCTGCTTGAGTACTAATGGGGGGGACAACTCGTCTGAGGGAGCCAGCAGTGGCCCGCTCTCTAAACCTGAGCCAGTACGCAAAAAATCTAAGGAAGAGAGAGGAAAGGCAATACTAGTAGGGGACTCCACTGTGAGGGGTTCAGATAGGCGTTTTTGTGGACGCAAGAGAGAGTCGTGGATGGTGGTTTGTCTTCCTGAAGCTGCGATCCGGGATGTTTCTGGACGCCTCCCAGACATCCTGAAAGGGGAGGGTGAGGAACCTGAAGTTGTAGTTCATATAGGTACTGCAGACATAGGCAGGAAGAGGGAGGCAGTCATCAAAAGGTATTATAGAGAACTGGGTAGGAAGCTGAGGAGGAGAAAAGCGAAGGCAGTAATTTCAGGATTGCTGCCTGCGCCTCAGGAGAATGAGAGCAGGAATCAAATGAGGTGGAGGATGAATGCATGGCTGAGGGACTGGAGCAGGGGGCAGGGATTCAGGTTCATAGATCATTGGGACCTTTTTAGGGGCAGATGTGACCTGTACAGTAAGGACGGGTGGCACTTGAATCCTAGGGGGACTAATATCTTGGCAGGTAGGCTAGCTAGGGCTACTGGGGGATCTTTAAACTAGAAAAGCTGGGGGGTGGGAATATCGATGGGACGGTGAATAAGGAGGTTAGTTCCCAGGTAGGGAAGGACTGTAGGCACTCTGAGAGAGGGGTTAGGCAGGTGGTGGAAAAGGGAAATATCCTGACTGAGGGGCTGAGGTGTGTCTATTTTAATGCCAGGAGTGTAGTAAATAAGGTAGATGAGCTTAGGGCGTGGATTGCTGCTTGGGAGTGTGATGTGGTGGCCATTACAGAGACTTGGTTGTCTCAGGGACAGGACTGGGTACTTCAGGTGCTTCAGGAGGGACAGGGTTGGGGGCAAAAGAGGAGGTGGTGTGGCACTGTTGATCAGGGACAGTGTCATGGCTGTAGAGAAGGTGGAAGACGGGGAGGGATTGTCTACGGAGTCTCTGTGGGTGGAAGTTAGGAACAGCAAAGGCTCGATAACTTTGCTGGGTATATTCTATAGGCTGCCCAACAGCGACAGAGAACTTGAGGTGCAGATAGGGAAACAGATCCTAGACAGATGTAGAAATAACAGGGTTGTCGTGATGGGAGATTTCAATTTCCTAAACATCGACTGGAATATCCCAAGGGTAAGGGGTTTGGATAGTATGGAGTTTGTTAGGTGTGTTCAGGAAAGTTTCCTGACACAGTATATGGAAAAGCCTACGAGAGGAAAGGCTGTACTTGACCTGGTGCTTGCTAATGAGCCAGGGCAGGTGTCGGATCTCACGGTAGGTGAGCATCTTGGGAATGGAGATCATAATTCTATCTCTTTCACGATAGCGATGGAAAGAGATAGGATCAGGCAGGCTAGGAAGGTGTATGTCTGGAGTAAGGGGAAATATGAAAACATTAGGCAGGTAATTGGACGCATAAACTGGAAGGAGGCGTTCTTGGGGAAGAGTACAGAAGGGAAGTGGCGGATATTCAAGGAATGTTTGTCTAGGGCACTGCAAGACAACGTTCCGAGGAGACAAGGAGGTTCAGGTAGGACGCGGGAACCGTGGTGCACGAAGATAATGGTGAACCTAGTTAGGAAGAAAAAAATGGTATATAAAAGGTTCAGAGAGTTAGGGCACGTTAGGGATCTAGAGGAGTATAAGGTGTGTAGAAGGGAACTTAAAAAGGAAATTAGGAGAGACAGAAGGGGTCATGAGAAGGCCTTGGCAGGTAAGATTAAGGAGAATCCCAAGGCCTTCTACAAATATGTGAAAAGTAAAAGGATGAGAAGGGATAGGGCCTATAAAAGGTGAAGGGGGAAAAGTCTGTGTGAATCCGGAAGAAATGGCAGAGGTGCTTAACGAGTACTTTGCCTCGGTATTCACGGTGGAAAGTGAACTGGGAGATTGCACTGCAGGTTTGAGGCATACGGAAAAGATTGAGTATGTGGATGTTAGGAAAGAGGATGCGTTAGACCTGTTAAATTCTATCAAGATAGACAAGTCGCCGGGACCGGATGGGATGTACCCCAGGTTATTGTGGGAGGTGAGGGAAGTGGTTGCAGAAACCCTGGCGATGATCTTTGCATCATCCATGGAAACGGGAGAGGTTCCGGAGGATTGTGGATGTGGTTCCTATCTTTAAGAAAGGGAACAGGGATAGTCCAGGAAATTACCGACCAGTGAGTTTGACTTCAGTGGTTGGTAAGCTGATGGAGAGGCTTCTGAGGGATAAGATATATGAACATTTGGAGAAGTTTGGACTGATTAGAAATAGTCAGCATGGTTTTGTCAAGGGCAGGTCATGCTTTACGAGCCTAGTTGAGTTCTTCGAAAATGTGACTGAACACATTGACGAAGGAAGGGCGGTGGACGTGGTGTACATGGACTTTAGTAAGGCGTTTGATAAGGTTCCACATGCAAGGCTTCTGGAGAAGGTGAGAGGGCATGGGATCCAAGGGGCTTTGGCTTTGTGGATCCAGGACTGCCTTGCCTGCAGAAGGCAGAGAGTGGTTGTGGTTGGGTCTTGTTCTGCATGGAGGTCGGTAACCAGTGGAGTGCCCCAGGGATCTGTTCTGGGACCCCTGCTGTTTGTCATTTTCATAAATGACCTGGATGAGGAAGTGGAGGGATGAGTTAGCAAGTTCGCCGACGATACAAAGATCGGTGGTGTTGTGGATGGTCTGGAGAGATGCCAAAAGTTGCAGCGGGACATAGACAGGATGCAAGACTGGGCGGAGAAGTGGCAGATGGACTTCAATGCAGATAAATGTGTAGTGGTCCATTTTGGCAGGAATAATGGGATGAAGGAGTACAATATAAGGGGTAGGAGTCTTAGCTGTGTTGTAGAGCAGAAGGATGTCGGGGTCCGGGTCCATAGGAATCTTAAACTGGCCTCGCAGGTGGAGGAAGTGGTCAAGAAGGCATACATAGAACATAGAACACTACAGCACAAACAGGCCCTTCGGCCCACAAGTTGTGCTGAACACATCAAAACCTAGCCAGCCATAGACCTATCTATAACCCCCAATCCCATTGGATCCCATACACTCATCCAGAAGTCTTTTAAAAGACCCCAGCGAGTTCGCCTCGACCACCACCAACAGCAGCTGATTCCATTCACTCACCACCCTCTGAGTGAAAAACTTTCCCCTAGCATCCCCTCTGTACTTGCTTCCCTGCACCTTAAATCTGTGCCCTCTCGTCGCGACCATTTCAGCCCTGGGAAATAGTCTCTGAGAGTCCACCCTATCTATTCCTCTCAACATCTTGTAAACCTCTATCAGGTCGCCTCTCAACCTTCGTCTCTCCAGGGAGAACAGTCCCAGCTCCCTCAACCTGTCTTCATAAGGCATGCCTCCCAATCCAGGCAACATCCTTGTAAATCTCCTCTGCACCCTTTCAATAGCTTCCACGTCCTTCCTATAGTGAGGCGACCAGAACTGCGCACAGTACTCCAAGTGTGGTCTGACAAGGGTCCTATAAAGCTGCAGCATTACCTCCTGACTCCTGAACTCAATCCCTCGATGAATGAAGGCCAGTACACCGTAAGCTTTCTTAACCACATCCTCCACCTGGGAGGCCGATTTGAGAGTCTTATGGACCCGGACCCCAAGATCCCTCTGCTCTTCCACACAGCTAAGACTCCTACCTTTGATAGTGTACTCATTCATCCCGTTGGATCTGCCAAAATGGACCACAACACATTTATCCGCGTTGAAGTCCATCTGCCACTTCTCCGCCCAGTCTTGCATCCTGTCGATGTCATGCTGCAACTTCTGACATCCCTCCAGACCATCCACAACACCACCGACCTTCGTGTCATCGGCGAACTTACTCACCCATCCCTCCACTTCCTCATCCAGGTCATTTATGAAAATGACAAACAGCAAGGGTCCTAGAACAGATCCCTGGGGCACTCCACTGGTGACCGACCTCCATGCAGAAAAAGAGCCATCCACAACCACCCTCTGCCTTCTGCAGGCAAGCCAGTTCTGGATCCACAAGGCCAAAGCCCCTTGGATCCCATGGCCTCTCACCTTCTCAAGAAGTCTTGCATGTGGGACCTTGTCAAATGCCTTGCTGAAGTCCATGTACACCACGTCCACTGCTCTTCCTTCGTCAATGTGTTCAGTCACATTTTTGAAGAACACAATTAAGCTCGTAAGGCACGACCTGCCTTTTACAAAACCATGCTGACTATTTCTAATCAACCTAAACTTCTCGTTGGTTACGGGTGCGGTTCCGGAGGACTGGAGGATAGCGAATGTGGTCCCGTTGTTCAAGAAGGGGAAGAGAGACCTTCCAGGGAATTATAGGCCAGTGAGTCTTACTTCTGTGGTGGGCAAAGTGTTGGAGAGAATAATTAGGGATAGGATTTATAGTTATTTAGAGAGTAATGAATTGATTGGAGATAGTCAGCATGGTTTTGTGAAGGGTAGGTCGTGCCTTACTAACCTCATTGAGTTTTTTGAAAAAGTGACTAAGGAGGTGGATGGGGGTAAGGCGGTTGATGTGGTATATATGGACTTTAGTAAGGCGTTTGATAAGGTGGCCCATGGAAGACTTCTGCAGAAAATGCAGATGTATGGGATAGAGGGTGATTTAGCTAATTGGGTTAGGAATTGGCTAGCAGATAGAAGACAGAGGGTGGTGGTTGATGGGAGATATTCATCTTGGAGTTCGGTGACAAGTGGTGTACCTCAGGGGTCTGTTTTGGGGCCCCTGCTGTTTGTAATTTTTATAAATGATCTGGATGAGGGTATTGAAGGATGGATTAGTAAATTTGCAGATGACACTAAAGTCGGTGGAGTGGTAGATAGTGAAGAGGGGTGTTATAGTTTGCAGAGGGACTTGGACAAGTTGCAGAGCTGGGCCGAGAGGTGGCAAATGGAGTTTAATGTGGAAAAGTGTGAGGTAATGCACTATGGCAGAAATAATAAATGTGTAGAGTATAGGGCAAATGGTAGGATTCTTAGTAGTCTAGATGAACAGAGGATCTTGGTGTGTATGTGCATAGATCCCTGAAAGTAGGCAGTCAAGTCGAGAAGGTTGTTAAGAAGGCATATGGAGTCTTAGCTTTTATTGGTAGGGGGATTAAATTTCGGAGCCGCAATGTCATGTTGCAACTGTACAAAACTCTAGTGCGTCCGCACTTGATATTGTGTGCAGTTCTGGTCCCCACATATAAGAAAGATGTGGAGGCATTGAGACGGTACAGAGGAGGTTTACCATGATTTGCCTGGTATTGAGGGCAGGTCTTATGAAGAGAGGCTGAAGGATTTGAGGTTGTTTTCGTTAGAAAGGAGGAGGCTAAGATGGGACCTAATCGAAACAATAATATGATTAGAGGTTTATATAGTGTGGACAGTTATAGCCTTTTTCCTAGGATGGAAAAATCTATCACGAGGGGACACAGCTTAAATTAAGGGGTATAGTTATAGGATGAATATCAGAGGTAAGTTCTTTACCCAAAGAGTGATTAGGGAGTGGAATGCCCTGCCTGCAGCAGTTGTAGATGCGCCAAGTTTGGTGGCGTTTAAGAGGTTAGTTGAAAGTATATGGAAGACAAGGGAATGGTTTAGTTTGGAGGGGCATTGCTTTTTATATTGGTCGGCGCAACATCGAAGGCCGAAGGGCCTGTTCTGTGCTGTAATAGAACATAGAACATAGAACAATACAGCACAGAACAGGCCCTTCGGCCTTCGATGTTGTGCCGACCAAAATAAAAAGCAATGCCCCTCCTAACTAAACCATTCCCTTCTCATCCATCTACTTATCCACTAACCTCTTAAACGCCACCAAACTTGGCGCATCTACA
>JAGIQG010000002.1:1173743-1320273 GCA_024679065.1 Sphyrna mokarran
GGGAATTATAGGCCAGTGAGTCTTACTTCTTGTGTGGGCAAGGTATTGGAGAGAATTATTAGGGATAGGATTTATAGTTATTTAGAGAGAAATGAATTGATTGGGGATAGTCAGCATGGTTTTGTGAAGGGTAGGTCATGCTTACTAACCTCATTGAGTTTTTTGAAAAAGTGACTAAAGAGGTGGATGGGGGTAAGGCGGTTGATGTGGTATATATGGACTTTAGTAAGGCGTTTGATAAGGTGGCCCATGGTAGACTTCTACAGAAAATGAAGATGTGTGGAATAGAGGGTGATTTAGCTAATTGGATTAGGAATTGGCTGGCAGATAGAAGACAGAGGGTGGTGGTTGATGGGAGATATTCATCGTGGAGTTCGGTGACAAGTGGTGTGCTCAGGGGTCTGTTTTGGGGCCCCTGCTGTTTGTAATTTTTATAAATGATCTGGATGAGGGTATTGAGGGATGGATCAGTAAATTTGCAGATGATCCTAAAGTTGGTGGTGTGGTAGATAGTGAAGAGGGGTGTTTTAGTTTACAGAGTGACTTGGACAAGTTGCAGAGCTGGGACGAGAGGTGGCAAATGGAGATTAATGTGGAAAAGTGTGAGGTAATGCACTTTGGCAGGAACAATAAATGTGTAGAGTATAGGGCTAATGGTGGGGCTCTTAATAGTGTTGAGGAACAGAAGGATCTTGGTGTATGTGTCAATAGATCCCTGAAAGTAGGCAGTCAAGTGGATAAAGTTGTTAAGAAGGCATATGGAGTCTTAGCTTTTATTGGTAGGGGGATTGAATTTAGGAGCCGCAGCATCATGTTGCAGCTGTACAAAAATCTAGTGCGGCCGCACTTGGAGTATTGTGTGCAGTTCTGGTCGCCACATTATAAGAAAGATGTGGAGGCATTGGAGAGGGTACAGAGGAGGTTACTAGGATGTTGCCTGGTATGGAGGGCAGGTCCTATGAAGAGAGGTTGAAGGATTTGAGGTTGTTTTCGTTAGAAAGGAGGCGGCTAAGAGGGGATCTTATTGAAGCATATAAGATGATTAGAGGTTTAGATAGGGTGGACAGTGATAGCCTCTTTCCTAGGATGGAGAAAGCTAGCACGAGGGGACACAACTTTAAATTAAGGGGTATGAGTTATAGGACGGATATCAGAGGTAGGTTCTTTACTCAAAGAGTGATTAGGGAGTGAATGCCCTGCCTGCAGCTGTTGTAGATGCGCCAAGTTTGGTGGCGTTTAAGAGGTTAGTGGATAAGTATATGGATGAGAAGGGAATGGTTAGTTAGGAGGGGCATTGCTTTTTATTTTGGTCGGCACAACATCGAAGGCCGAAGGGCCTGTTCTGTGCTGTATTGTTCTATGTTCTAGATGAAAATGTGAAAGGAATGATAAGCAAGTGTGCAGATGACACCAAGATTGGTAAGATTGTTAATAGTGAAGAGGATGGTTGTAGGTTACAGGGAAATATAGATAGATTGGACAGACAGGCAGAGCAGCAGCAAATGGTATTCAACGCTGATAACTGCAAGGTGATGCACTTTGCCTTCTCTGCTCCAGAGAAAACAAACCAAGCCTATTTAGTCTCTCCTTCTAGCTCAAATGCTGCATAAGACACAGGAGCAGAATGAGGCTACTCGGCCCATCAAGTCTGCTCCACCATTCAATCCTGGCTGATGTTTTTCTCATCGCCATTCTGCTGCCTTTTCCCCATAATCCCTATTCCCTTTATTAATCAAGAACCCATCCCAGGCGTGTGCTGCTGAACCTGCTCTGTACCCACTCTCGTGCTATCATATCCTTCCTGTAGTGAGGTGACCAAAACTACACACAGTACCCCAGCTATGGCCTCACCAATACTCAGTACAACTCCAACATTACCCCCTTGCTCTGATACTCGATGTCATGACTAATAAAAGCAAGTGATCCATATGCCTTCTTAATTGTCCTATTTCTGTCAAACTTCTAACAGTGTTGGTCAGGGTAGATTCAGAATGTCCCAATAGTGGGGGGAGTCCAGAACTAGGGATTATAGTTTGAGGATAAGGGTTAAACCTTTTAGAACTGAGGTGAGGAGAAATTTCATCACCCAGACGGTGGTGAATGTGTTGAAATTCACTCCCACAGAAAGTAGTTAGGACCAAAATGTTGTCTGATTTCAGGAGGAAATTTTTTTTTTTTTTAGAGCAACACAGCACGGGAAACAGGCCCTTCGGCCCAACGAGCCCGCGCCGCCGTCATAACTATATAGTACCAATTCCATTATCCTATTCTAATTTTAGGTTATTCCTAATATGGAAGAGTCTCAATGTAGGGACAATTTGTTTCCCAATCAGCCTAAGAGCGAATTTTTTGGGATGTGGGAGGACACCGGAGCGCCCGGAGAAAACCCACGCAACCACGGGGAGAACGCGCAAACTCCCGCAGACACCGGCCCAATTCCAAGTGTCTGCACAGCTACATCGATAGTCTCTGAGCTGTCATGGTGCCCTTCAGATGGTCCAGATAAAGCACTCATTTACGACATGAAGTACCAGGCAACCCATGAATCAACATCCAAGAGCTGTACTCGCACCACCTGCCGAATGCATGCTCATTGTTGGTCAAGTATGGACCGAATTACCTGTGGAAAAAAAGCCATAGTTAAACAGTCCTACTATATCCCTCTATCTGCAGACCGCTCATGTGGCTGTCCAAGAGACCCTTAAACAGCCCTAGCGTGCCTGCTCCCAAATTAGATATAGCTCCTGGGGCTTAAGGAATCGAGGGAAAAGGGGGTGTCAGGATATTGAATTTGGTGATCAGCCGAATGGCCTCTTCCTGCTTCCAGTTTCTATCCTCTCCCACCTTCAGAGATCTGTGAATAAGTACCCCAAGATTCATCAGTTCCTCTGAGCTTCCCAGTATACTGCCATTCATTAAATACTCCATTGTCTTGTTACTTCTTCCAAAGTTGAGCTGCAGAGGCTGGGTCATTAAATGTGCTCACAGCTGAGATAGGCAGGTTTTTAATCAGTATCAAGGGTTATGGCAAAGTGGAGTTCAGGATTATCACATCAGATCAGTCATGAGTTTATTGAATAGCAGAGCAGACTTAGAACATAGAACATAGAACAAAGAACATTACAGCGCAGAACAGGCCCTTCGGCCCTCGATGTTGCGCCGACCAAAATAAAAAGCAATGCCCCTCCAAACTAAACCATTCCCTTCTCTTCCATATACTTATCAACTAACCTCTTAAACGCCACCAAACTTGGCGCGTCTACAACCGCTGCAGGCAGGGCATTCCACTCCCGAACCACCCTTTGGGTAAAGAACCTGCCTCTGATATCCGTCCTATAACTATCACCCCTTAATTTAAAGCTGTGTCCCCTCGTGCTAGCTTTTTCCATCCTAGGAAAAAGGCTATCACTGTCCACCCTATCTAAACCTCTAATCATCTTATATGTTTCGATTAGGTCCCCTCTTAGCCGCCTCCTTTATAACGAAAACAACCTCAAATCCCTCAGCCTCTCTTCATAAGACCTGCCCTCCATACCAGGCAACATCCTGGTAAACCTCCTCTGTACCCTCTTCAATGCCTCCACATCTTTCTTATAATGCGGGGACCAGAACTGTACACAATACTCCAAGTGCGGCTGCACTAGAGTTTTGTACAGTTGCAACATGACGTTGCGGCTCCGAAATTCAATCCCCCTACCAATAAAAGCTAAGACTCCGTATGCCTTCTTAACAACCTTATCGACTTGACTGCCTACTTTCAGGCTATCAAGTCGATAATGTTGGGTCAAACTTGATGGGTCAAATGGCAGGCTTCTGCTTCTATATCTTATGGTTATTAATTTCTCCATGACAGCACCTTGCTAATTGGAGTAGACTTGTTAATCAGTCAGCACTTTTTTCACAAGGTGTTTATTTGTGGCAATTGTTTGAAATTTTCCTGATGAGTGCAGAATGAAAAACTTCAGCAACATTTCACTTTTCAACAACATTCAACTCCTGCACCAAGTAACTGAACGGAGAATTGTGTGTTTTCACTCTGCTGGCATGGAAAGGTCTCAAAAGTGATCTGCTCTGGGCTTCACAAACCCACTGGAAACCATTTGTCAATATCCTACCTTCTGCAAGATTTCCAGCTCCTCGGGGCTCATGTCGCGATCGATGGATGAGATACTCTCCATACTGTTCTTTCTACCCAATCCAGCAGCAAAAGGGTTAACAATGATACCTGGTGAAGTCTGGAAAAAAACAAGGAGGAGTTACAACGTAAAAGAGCAGACAGGGTCTCAGCTTTATCAGATAGACAGCACGGTCAACTGTCAGCACTCCTCACGTACTAATCAATTCACACTGCGGTACTACCGCAGCACTGACCCTCTGACAGTGCGGCACTCCCTCAGCACTGACCCTCTGACAGTGCGGCACTCCCTCAGCACTGACCCTCTGACAGTGCGGCACTCCCTCAGCACTGACCCTCTGACAGTGCAGCGCTCCCTCAGCACTGACCCTCTGACAGTGCGGCACTCCCTCAGCACTGACCCTCTGACAGTGCGGCACTCCCTCAGCACTGACCCTCTGACAGTGCAGCACTCCCTCAGCACTGACCCTCTGACAGTGCGGCACTCCCTCAGCACTGACCCTCTGACAGTGGGCACTCCCTCAGCACTGACCTCTGACAGTGCGGCACTCCCTCAGCACTGACCCTCTGACAGTGCAGCGCTCCCTCAGCACTGACCCTCTGACAGTGCGGCACTCCCTCAGCACTGACCCCTGACAGTGCGGCACTCCCTCAGCACTGACCCTCTGACAGTGCGGCACTCCCTCAGCACTGACCCTCTGACAGTGCGGCATTCCCTCAGCACTGACCCTCTGACAGTGCGGCACTCCCTCAGCACTGACCCTCTGACAGTGCGGCACTCCCTCAGCACTGACCCTCTGACAGTGCGGCACTCCCTCTGTGTTGCTCAGGCTATGATCCTTTGATGTTAAATTGTGGACTCAAGTCAAGCAGTACAAATTGTTCAAAAACAACCTTATGGAGAAGAAATTGAATTTGAGGCAATACAAACAGGAAATCAAAAATGTAAATGATTGAAATAAGGGCAGAGGCCTGTTTCCCTTGAAGCAGAGGAAACTGAGGAGAAGAACACAGGAACTTGAGAAGACTATTCAGCCCCTCAAGCGAGATCCACCAGTCAATTAGATCATGTAGCTGATCTGTGGCCAAACTCCATGTACCTGCCCTTTGTCTCTCCTGTGCAGTACAGGCCCCTCGGCCCTCAACGTTGCGCCGATCAATGTAACCAATTTTATGACCCTCTATCCTAAACTATTTCAATATTATCCATATACCTATCCACTGACCATTTGAACGCCCTTAAAGTTGGTGAGTCCACAACTGCTGCAGGCAGGGCATTCCATGCCCTTACTACCAAGGCCAAGCTGCCTCAATCTATCCTCATAAGGCATGTTACCCAATCCAGGCAGCATCCTTATAAATCTCTGCACCTTTTCAATAGCTTCCACATCCTTCCTGTAATGAGGCTTCCATGTCCTTTCTGTACTGAGCACAGTACTCCAAGTGGGGTCTGACTAGAATCTTATACATGTGTAACATTATCTCTAACTCCTAAACTCAATTCCTCGATTGATGAAGGTCAGTACACCATACGCCTCCTTAACCACAGCTTCAACCTGTGAGACTCCTATGAACCCGGACCCCTACATCCTTCTGATCTTCCATAATGCCAAGAGTTCTACCATTAATATTGTAATCTGCCATCCTATCTGACCTGCCAAAATGGACCACTACACATTTATCCGCGTTGAAGTCCATCTGCCACTTCTCTGCCCAGTCTTGCATCCTATCTATGTCTCACTGCAACTTCAGATATCCCTCCAGACTATCCACAACTCCACCGATCTACGTATCGTCAGCGAACTTACTAACCCATCCCTCCACTTCCTCATCCAGGTTGTTTATGAAAATGACAAACAGCAGAGGTCCCAGAACAGATCCCTGGGGCACTTCACTGGTTACTGACCTCCATGCAGAACAAGACCCATCCACAACCACTCTCTGCCTTCTGCCGGCAAGCCAGTTCTGGATCCACAGAGCAACGTTCCCTTGGATCCCATGCCCCCTCACTTTCTCAATAAGCCTTGCATGAGGCACCTTATCAAATGAATTTGATGATCAGCCATGATCAAAATGAATAGTGGAGCAGACTCCAAGAGCTGCACGGCCTCCTCTTGCTTCTAATTTTTATGATTAGAAGTAGCAAAATATCATATTAGATTTTTTTTTGCTGTATCTGCAATAATATATCCTATATTTCAGAGGATATATTATAATATATCCTGAATTTCAGAGCCATGAGGTCATGTTTGCAACTGTACAAAACTCTTGTCGCCGCATTATAAGAAAGATGTGGAGGCATTGGAGAGGGTACAGAGGAGGTTTACCAGGATGTTGCCTGGTATGGAGGGCAGGTCTTATGAGGAGAGGCTGAGGGATTTGTGATTATTTTCATTAGAGAAAAGAAAGTTAAGAGGTGACCTAATTGAGACACATAAGATGATCAGGGGGTTAAATAGGGTGGATAGTGAGAGCCTTTTTCCTCAGATAGAGATGGATAACACGAGGGGACATAGCTTTAAATTAAGGGGTGGTAGTTATAGGACGGATGTTAGAGGTGGGTTCTTTACTCAGAGGGTAGTAAGGGTGTGGAATGCCCTGCCTGCAGCAGTTGTGGACTCGCCAAGTTTAAGGGTGTTCAAATGGTCAGTGGATAGGCATATGGATAGCATTGGAATAGTTTAGGTTAGAGGGTCATTAGATTGGTTACATTGGTCGGTGCAACATTGAGGGCCGAGGGGCCTGTACTGCGCTGTAATGTTCCATGTTCTAGAACCAACAAAGGAAATATCATTTTAAATTTAGTGATGAACCAGATTCAGTTAACAGTCTTGTAGTGTGAACATTTATTCAGAACGCTGGTATTCTGTGTGAGATCAATGTACTGTTTGAAGGGGAGAAACATGAAGCAGTTGTGAAGCTTCTAGACTTGGGTAAGGTGAATGTCAATGGGATGAGACAGATTGTCCACAGTGAAGCATGAAAAGCTCCTAATGTGACAGAGCTCCCCACTGTATGGGCAACATTCATCGTCCCATTACTCCCAATGGGAAAACCAACTCTTCCTCCAACATTCTCATAAACATCTACTCTGAGTTTCTGTCACTGCTCTCTCAGATAGTGAAACAACACCCACACTGAGTGAAGTGGAGCCAGCCTTGGATTCAGATTCTTTACCTCCATGGCTATAGCTGAAGCTGCCTTCGGGTCGAAGCCATCACACACCAGGATTGTTAATGTGTCTCCAATCCCTCGCAGGATGCGTACTGCTTCTGTGTGCGTCATTCCCAGCAGGCTATGGTTGTTGACTTCTAGGATTCTCAGGCCCACGTACAACCTGCCATCCCTCGCTGCCGCTCCACTGGAACTCACCTAAAGGCAAACAGAAATTCTTATCAGCAGTACACCGCAACAGGAGTGCATTCACATTCCCCCACAGGTAAATCACTGGAGCTCATCACAAAATCACTCTTCAATGCGGACGCCAGAACATCAAGTCCAAAAACAAACAGGGTTCTTGGATTTCTGATCAGGATTTTCTGGTATGGAAATAAAAATAAAATAGTTATAGAACATAGAACATTACAGCGCAGAACAGGCCCTTCGGCCTTCGATGTTGTGCCGACCAATTAAGAAAAAGCAATGACCCTCTAACCTAAACCATTCCCTTTTCGTCCATAAACTTATCTACTAACCTCTTAAACGCCACCAAACTTGGCGCATCTACAACTGACGCAGGCAGGGCATTCCATACCCTTACCATCCTCTGGGTAAAGAACCTACCTCTGACATCTGTCCTAAAACCACCACCCCTTAATTTAAAGCTATGTCCCTTCGTGCTAGCTTTCTCCATCCTAGGGAAAAGGCTATCACTGTCCACCCTATCTAAACCTCTAATCATCTTATATGTTTCAATAAGGTCTCCACTTAGCCGCCTTCTTTCTAACGAAAACAACCTCAAATCCCTCAGCCTCTCTTCATAAGACCTGCCTTCCATACCAGGCAACATCCTGGTAAACCTCCTCTGTACCCTCTCCAATGCCTCCACATCTTTCTTATAATGTGGGGACCAGAACTGCACACAATACTCCAAGTGCGGCCGCACTAGAGTTTTTGTACAGTTGCAACATGACGTTGCGGCTCCGAAATTCAATCCCCCTACCAATAAAAGCTAAGACTGCATATGCCTTCTCAACAACCTTATCGACTTGATTGCCAACTTTCAGGGATCTATGCACATATACACCAAGATCCCTCTGTTCATCAGCACTATTAAGAATCCTACCATTAGTCCTATGCTCTACACATTTGTTATTCCTGCCAAACTGCATTACCTCACACTTTTCCACATTAAACTTCATTTGCCACCTCTCGGCCCAGCTCTGCAACTTGTCCAAGTCTCTCTGCAAAGTATAACACCCCTCTTCACTATCTACTACTCCTCCGACTTTGGTGTCATCCGCAAATTTACTAATCCATCCTTCAATACCCTCATCAGATCATTTATAAACATTAATTTATAACAAATGAGGGAATAATGTAGAGGGGAGTTATAGGATAAAAGGTAAAACTATCCGGAGTATAGAGATGCAGAGAGACCTGGGGGTGCAGGTTCACAAGTCTCTGAAGGTGTCAGTACAGGTGGAAAAGGTGATAAAGAAAGCGTATGGTATGTTAGCCTTCATAGGAAGGGGTATAGAATACAAGAGTAGGAGTTTGATGTTGCAAGTGTATAGAACGTTGGTTAGCCCTCACTTGGAGTACTGCGTCCAGTTCTGGTCGCCGTACTACCGGAAGGATGTGGAGGCCCTGGAGAGAGTGCAGAGGAGATTTACCAGGATGCTGCGTGGTATGGAAGGGCTGTCTTACGAGGAAAGGTTGAACGCACTGGGGTTGTTTTCCCTTGAAAGACGTCGGCTGAGAGGGGATCTATTAGAGGTATATAAGATTATGAGGGGTATAGATAGAGTAAATGGTGGTAAGCTTTTTCCACCATTAGATTCGGATAGAACGAGGGGTCACGGCCTTAGGGTGAGGGGGGCTATGTATAAGACTAATATTAGAGGGCATTTTTTCACACAAAGGGTAGTGGGGGTGTGGAATGCATTACCGAGTAAGGTGGTGGGAGCAGGCACGCTAGGGCTGTTTAAGGGTCTCTTGTTCAGCCACATGAGCGGTCTGCAGATAGAGGGATATAGGAGGACTGTTTAAATACTTTAATTGTTTCCACAGGCTATTCGGTCCACCTTGTTGACCAACAAGGTGCATGCATTCGGCAGGTCGTGCGAGGGCTGCTCCTGGAGGTTACTTCAGGAGTGGCCTAGTGCTTCACGTCGTTAGTGTATGCTTAAACTGGACCATCAGATGGGCAACATGACAGCTCAGAGACTATCGCTGTTGCTGTGCAGACACATGGATTTGGGCCTGTGTCTGCGGGAGTTTGCGCGTTCTCCCCGTGGTTGCGTGGGTTTTCTCCGGGTGCTCCGGTTTCCTCCCACATCCCAAAAATGTGCTCTTAGGCTGATTGGGTAACAAATTGTCCCTATATTGGTCTCTATATGTCATTAAGACGTTAGGATGGTGGCGCGGGCTCGTTGGGCCGAAGGGCCTGTTCCGTGCTGTGTTGTTCTTTGTTCTTTGTTTGCAATTACAAACAGCAGGGGCCCCAAAACAGATCCCTGAGGTACACCACTTGTAACCGAACTCCACGATGAATAATTTCCATCAACCACCACCCTCTGTCTTCTATCAGCTAGCCAATTCCTAATCCAATTAGCTAAACACCCTCAATCCATACATCTGCATTTTCTGCAGAAGCCTTCCATGGGACACCTTATCGAACGCCTTACTAAATCCATATATACCACATCAACCGCTTTACCCCCATCCACCTCTTTGGTCACTTTTTCAAAAACTCAATGAGGTTAGTAAGGCACGACCTACCCTTCACAAAACCATGCTGACTATCCCCAATCAATTCATTTCTCTCTAAATAACTATAAATCCTATCCCTAATAATTCTCTCCAATACTTTGCCCACAACAGAAGTAAGACTCACCGTTCTATAATTCCCCGGAAAGTCTCTATTCCCCTTCTTGAACAATGGGACCACATTCGCTATCCTCCAGTCCTCCGGCACTATACCTGCAACCAACGACGACCTGAAGATCAGAGCCAGAGGCTCTGCAATCTCCTCTCTCGTCTCCCAGAGAATCCTAGGGTAAATCCCGTCCGGCCCAGGGGACTTATCTAACTTCAAACCCTCAAGAATATCTTGAGGGAAGCTCAAGAAAGCTCAAGAAAGAGGTTCATAAGGAGGAGGTGTTAGCGAATCTTGAGGGTATGAAAATTGATAAGTCCCCTGGGCCAGATGGGATTTACCCCAGGATTCTCTGAGAGGCTAGAGAGGAGATTGCAGAGCCTTTGGCTTTGATCTTCATGTCGTCGTTAGCTACAGGTATAGTGCCGGAAGACTGGAGGATGGCAAATGTTGTCCCTTTGTTCAAAAAGGGGAGTAGGGACCATCCTGGAAATTATAGACCGGTGAGCCTGACTTCTGTTGTGGGCAAAGTCTTGGAAAGAATTATAAGGGATAGGATTTATAAGCATCTAGAGAGAAATAAATTGATTAGGGATAGTCAGCACGGTTTTGTGAAGGGTAGGTCGTGCCTCACAAACCTTATTGAGTTTTTTGAGGAGGTGACCAAAGAGGTAGATAAGGGTAAGGCAGTTGATGTAGTGTATATGGATTTTAGCAAAGCGTTTGATAAGGTTCCCCATGGTAGGCTACTGCAGAAAGTGCAGATGCATGGGATTGAAGGTGATTTAGCAGTTTGGATTAGGAATTGGCTAGCTGATAGAAGACAGAGGGTGGTGGTTGATGGGAAATATTCAACCTGGAGTGCAGTTACAAGTGGTGTACCTCAAGGATCTGTTTTAGGGCCACTGCTGTTTGTCATTTTTATAAATGACCTAGATGAGGGTGTAGAGGGTTGGATTAGTAAATTTGCTGACGATACCAAAGTGGGGGAGTTGTAGACAGCGAGGATGGATGTTACAGTTTGCAGAGGGACATAGATAGGTTGCAGAGGTGGGCCGTGAGGTGGCAAATGGAATTCAATACTGATAAGTGATTGGTGCATGCAGTCAGCAATGCCAAAGGTGCATGCATTCGGCAGGTCGTGCGAGGGCTGCTCTTGGATGTTACTTCAGGAGTGGCCTAGTGCTTCATGTCGTTAGTGTATGCTTAAACTGGACCATCAGATGGGCAACATGACAGCTCAGAGACTATCGCTGTGCTGTGCAGACACATGGATTTGGGCCTGTGTCTGCGGGAGTTTGCGTGTTCTCCATGGTTGCGTGGGTTTTCTCCGGGTGCTCCAGTTTCCTCCCACATCCCAAAAATGTGCTCTTAGGCTGATTGAGTAACAAATTGTCCCTATATTGGTCTCTATACGTCATTAAGATGTTAGGACGGCGGCACGGGCTCGTTGGGCCGAAGGGCCTGTTTCCCGTGCTGTGTTGTTCTTTGTTCTTGTTCTTTAAGTGTGAGGTGATTCACTTTGGTAGGAACGACAGGCATATGAAATATAGGGCTAATGGAAGGACCCTTAATAGTGTTGTCGAGCAGAGGGATCTTGGGGTACAAGTACATAGCTCTTTGAAAGTTGGCACCCAGGTTGATAAAGTTGTTAAGAAGGCGTACGGTGTGTTAGCTTTTATTGGTAGAGGGATTGAATTTAGGAGCCGTGAGGTTATGTTACAACTGTACAAAACTCTGGTGTGGCCGCACTTGGAGTATTGCGTACAGTTCTGGTCGCTGCATTATAAGAAAGATGTGGAAGCATTGGAAAGGGTGCAGAGGAGGTTTACCAGGATGTTGCCTGGTATGGTGGGAAGGCCTTATGAGGAAAGGCTGAGGGACCTGAGGTTATTTTCATTAGAGAGAAGAAGGTTACGCGGTGACCTAATTGAGGCGTATAAGATGATCAAGGGATTGGATAGGGTGGATAGTGAGAGCCTTTTTCCTCGGATGGTGATGACCAACACGAGGGGACATAACTTTAAATTAAGAGGTGGTAGTTATAGGACGGATGTCAGAGGCAGGTTCTTTACACAGAGGGTGGTGAGGGCGTGGAATGCCCTGCCTGCAGCAGTTGTGGACTCGCCTACTTTGGGGGCATTCAAATGTTCGGTGGATAGGCATATGGATGATATTGGAATAGTTTAGGTTAGAGGGTCCGCTGGCCGGCGCAACATCGAGGGCTGAAGGGCCTGTACTGCGCTGTAATGTTCTATGTTCTATCTAGCACATCCTCCTTATCTACTTCAATAAACTACAAAAAAACTTCCCTGCTTCTATCTTATCAATTCCGTTCATAATCTTATATGTTTCTATAAAATCTCCCCTCATTCTTCTGAATTCGAATGAGTATAGTCCCAGTCTACTCAGTCTCTCCTCATAAGCCAACCCTCTCAATTCCGGAATCAATCTAATGAATCTCCCCTGCACCCCCTCCAGTGCCAATATAGAACATAGAACATTACAGCGCACAACAGACCCTTCGGCCCTCGATGTTGCGCCGACCAATGTAACCAATGTTATGACCCTCTATCCCAAAGTATTCCAATGCTATCCATATGCTTATCCATCGATGGTCTGAAGGGCTGCATTTGCACTGTCATTCTGAGCCCTCACCAAATAGACAAACAGTCCCAGATTCTCTGAGAAACTGAGAGGGTTCTCAGCAGCTCCGTTCCTGTCTCTCTCTCCACACTGAGTGAGCAACTGGGGTGTGTGGGGTGTGTGTGTGTGTGGGGAGGGGGGAGGGGGTGGGGTGTCACAGTGAGTGGTGGGGGACGGGGGGACACACTGAGTGATGGCAGACGGGGGGGGCACAGTGAGTGATGGCGAGGGGGGGACACAGTGAGTGACAGCATGGGGAACACAGTGATGATGTTGGGGGTGGGGAACACAGTGAGTGACAGCAGGGGTGAACACAGTGATGATGTTGGGGGGGGGGAACACAGTGAGTGACAGCAGGGGGTGAACACAGTGATGATGTTGGGGGGGGGGAACACAAGTGAGTGACAGCAGGGGGTGAACACAGTGATGATGTTAGAGGGGGGACACAGTGAGTGATGGTGAAGGGGGGGGACACAGAGTGATGGCAGAGGAGGTGACACAGTGAGTGACAGCAGGGGGTGAACACACAGTGATGATAGCGCAGGGGAAGACTGTTGTCTGATCACAGCGCCACAGTTAAATCTATTTGCCAGAGCCAGGCGGTGTTTGATGATTCAGTACCTTTGAAATAAAGATCCCTTCATCTGTGGAATCAAATGGATTTCCAGGATGGCCTTTCGCTCCACCTCGAATGCTGATCCCCAGCTTCTCTCCAGGTAGCTTCTCGATCCGGACCTCCTGTTACACAGCGGCACAAGCAGAACAAAATTATAGGGCATTTAATGACGAGTCTCTAACTGCTTGAATAGAGACACATAAACCTTCCCTTTCCGAGTGTTTCCTTAGCCCTCCCCAATCCTTCACTCTAACCCTATCCCTGTTCCTTTGTATTCCCCTCCCCATTTCTGTTCCCCTTAGATACCAAAACCCACAGGTCTTACAAAAGGATCCACTTGCTGCTGAAGAGCTGATTTTCACAGTAACTTCATCACAGCGTGAATGTAAACCCAGTGGTGACTAATGAATAAACTTTATTTAAAGATTAGGAAGCTGCACAATGAACAGAATACGTCCCAATAACAACAGCCAATGTGCAGCTGGAGGGAGCTCATTCAGCCCATCACGTCAATGTAACTATTCACCTTCACCCTGGCAACACTGTGACCCCACCGACCCTGTGTCCCCAACACCTCAGTGACCCTGTGACCCCAACACCTCAGTGATCCCAGTGACCCCAGCGATCCCGTGACCCCAGCATCTCAGTGATCCCGGTGACCCCAGCGATCCTGGTGAACTGCAACAACGCTAAGCACCACAAGAGGAAGCAGGCCACTTGATTGATATCTCATCCTACAGCATAAACATGGACTCCCTCCACCACTGGGGTGAGTGCAAGCAGTCTGTTCCATAGACAAAAGAGTATTATTATTGTAGTGAATTTAATGATTATAGGATATCTATTTATTGTTTCACGGATTGCCCCTTCAGAAGGTGTTGGTGAGCTGCCTTCTTGAGCTGCTGCAGTCCTGAGGTGTAGGTACACCCACAGTGCTGTTAGGGAGGGAGTTCCAGGATTCTGAGTGTGAGTCAAATTGATTGGCCATACTAAATTGCCCCTTACTGTCAGAGTATTAACAGGGTAAATGTGTAGGATTATGGGGATGGGGCCTGGGGTGGGACTGTTGTCAGTGCATACTCAATGGGCTGAATGGCCTCCTTCTGCATGTTGGGATTCTATTTTGACCCTGTAAGTGGGCTGCTTTTGTTGTGGAGTTTTCAGTGATGTTGGGAATGAAATCTATCGGAATATCCTGATTTGTTATCTTGTTTAAGAATTGACCAGAACTCTAACATCCCTTGCTCTTCTTTGGAATAGTGGCTGTAGGATCCTTCTATCAATGTAGAAAGGCAGCTGGGAACGTGTTTGGAGATTCTTCTGAAAGATGACAACCCAACAATGCAGCAATCCAATACTTCAGTATCAATTTCTACTTTTCTGCACTAGTTGCAGTGTGAAATATCAAATCAAACCAAAATCAACCTGACCCGCAACATTCTCAACAAGATTAGATTTATTATTGTCACGTGTATTAACATACAGTGAGAAATATTGTTTCTTGCGCGCTACACAGCCAAAACATACCATTCATAGAGAAAGAAAGGCAAGAGTGCAGAATGTAGTGTTACAGTCATAGTTAAGATGCAGAGAAAGATAATGTAAAGGAGACCCATGCGAAATTCTGACAGCAGCGGGAAGAAGCTGTTGAGTCAGTTGGTATGTGACCCCAGACTCTTGTATTGTTTTCCCAACGGAAGATGATGATTTGCATCTAGTTACCAGTGGACACCTACAAGACACACTGCACCAACTCATCAAGACTCTACTGACAGCAGACAAGGCAAACCACCATCTGGAGATTCCTCTCCATGTCACTCATCATCCTTCACTGTCACTAGGTCAAAATCCTGGAACTCACTACCTAACAGCAGTGTGGATGTATCTATATCACACAGCTTTCATAGCCAGAGGGTTAGAGGACTGTGATATCTTGCTGCAATTGTACAGGGCCTTGGTAAGGCCTCACCTGGAATACTGCGTACAGTTTTGGTCTCTTGTCCAAGACCCTAGGAGGAGTGTGGAGGTTTATCAGGTTGATTCCTGGGATGGGTAGGATTGATGTATGAGGACAGATCAAATCAGTTGGGACTGTATTCACTGAACTTCAGAAGAGTGAGGAGGAATCTCATACAAACCTATAAAATTCTAACAGGACGAGACAAGGTAGGAAGAATGGTCCTGATGGTGGAGCAGTCCAGAACCAGGGGTCACAGGCTGAGGATACAGGGTAGACCACTTAGGATGGAGACGAGGAGGAGTTTTTTCACCAGAGAGTAGTCAGCCTGTGGAATTCATGACCACACAAAGCAGTTGAGGATAAGGAGGTCTTGTCATACCGCGACAGCATCTCTAGCTTTCGCCAAGAAATTCTGGATTCAAATCCAACATCAGCAACAGCCTGAATGAGTATGCCACTGCAGTAACTGACTTCCTTGGTAACTGTATAGAAGACTATGTGCCAAAGAAACAAATCCAGGTGTTTCCCAACCAGAAACAAAAAACAAAGAACAAAGAACAAAACAGCACGGGAAACAGGCCCTTCGGCCCAACGAGCCCGCGCCGCCACCTCGATGTTCCCATCTCTACCCGCAATCCCTGTCCATGTTTATAGATTTGTGGATTAAAAACCAAATTTGAGACAATTTAGGGAGAATTTGTTTTGCCAATTAGCCTAAGAGCACATCCTTGGGATGTGGGAGGAAACCAGAGCACCCGGAGAAAACCCACGCAAGCACGGGGAGAATGCGCAAACTCCCACAGACACAGGCCCCAAATCCATGTATCTGCACAGCACAGCGATAGTCACTGAGCTGTCGTGTTGCCCATCAAATGGTCCACGTCAAGCGTACACTAACGACGTGAAGCACTAGGATACTCTCGAAAAAAGGTCCAAGAGCAGCCCTCTCACGACCCATCGCGTGTATGCCCCTCGTTAGACAACAAGGTGGACCAAAGCACCTGTAGGATAAAAACAAGTACATCAATATCATCATCTATTTACACACTTCCCAGGGACTCCCAAGGCTCATGATCCCTATTTTAAATCAGTTTTCGATACCCCTCCATTCCCATTCTGTTCATGTGCCCATCTAAGTATTTCTTAAATAACTCCAGAGTACCTGCCTCCACCACTTGGCAGTGCATTCCATACCCCCACCACCCTCTGTGTGAAAAAACTCCCTCTAGCACCCAAATTATACCTTACCCCCCTCACCCTGAGCCCGTGACCCCTCGTGGATGAACAGGGATATCCACTGCTTGCTGGAATCCAGGTTTGAAGTGTTCAGGTCAGGCAACCCTGACCTATACAAGAAAGCCAGATACGATCTAAGGAGATCCATTAAAGATGCTAAAAGGCAGTCCCGCACCAAGCTGGAATCCTAGGCTAGCCACACTCCCCCTTGCCAAATATGGCAAGGTCTGCAAGGCATATCAGATTACAAGATGAAGGTGTGTAAAATCATCAGTCCCACGCGCCCCCTCCCTGATAAGCTCAATGCATTCTACACCCGATTTGAGCAGGAGATCAGCGAGAGGATGCCCTCTACCTTGGAAACTCTGAATGAACCTGTATCTGGGGTCAGCACTGCAGATATCAGAGCAGCTTTCTCAAAGGTCAACCCACGGAAAGTGACGGGGGTACCCAGGCGAACACTCAGATCCTGTGGGGATCAGCTAGCGAGGGTATTCACAGACATCTTCAACCTTTCTTTATAACAATCTGAGCTCCCTCTGTCTGTTTCAAGAAGGCGACAATCATCCCAGTACCTAAGGGAACCAAAGCAGAATGCCTTAATGATTATTGGCTGGTGGCTCTGACACCCATCACTGTAAAGAGCTTCGAAAGGTTAGTCACGGCACAAAATCAATTCCAGTTTCCCGGACTATCTGGATCTACTACAGTTTGCCTATTGCCACAACAGGTCTACAGCAGACACCATCTCCGACCCTGCACTCAACCCTGGAACACTGAGATAACAAGGACTCCTATATCAGACTCCTATTTATTGATTACAGCTCAGCTTTCAACACCATTATTCCCACAAAACTCATCTCCAAACTCCATGGCCTGGGTCTCCGCACCTTCCTCTGCGACTGCATCCTGAACTTCCTAACTCAGACCACAACCAGGAAGGATAGGCAACAACACCTTTCAAACCCATGACCCTGCCACCCAAATCAACAAGGGTAGCAGAACACCCCACCTGGAGATACCTCTCCAAATCACACACCAACTTGTCTTGGAAATACATCGGCCTTTTCTTCACTGTCACGGGGTCAGAATCCTGGGACTCTCTCGCTATCAGCACTGTGAGTGTACCTACACCACACAGTCTGCTGCAGTTGAAGAAGGCCCCACACCAGCACCTTGTCAAGGTGTAACTAAAGATAGGCAATAAAAACTGGTCCAACTAAAGCATGAATAAAAACAGCAGGCTGTAGAGAAGGCAGGTTTCAGGGAGCACAAGGCAGATGATGAGGTGTGATATTCAGAGCTACCTCTGGACTCAGTTCCTGGAGTGAACGTTAGATATTCTCTCATAACCCACCTGCATTCCTGGAGGTGGAGGATCCCTGCGGACTAGCAGCCGGATCTCTTGCTGATTGGATAACAGAGCCATCACTGCCTCCTGATGTGTCGCATGTCGAAGGTCAATGCCATTCACTTCCAGAATACGGTCTCCAACCCGTAGCCCAGTGCGAGCAGCCAGCCCGTCCCGAATAACCTACAAAGCACAACAATCACCATCACTCAGCAAGCCAGTGAGGTAACTCTCTCACTGCACATTTCCCAAATTCAACATTCCCAGTTGAGGCTAACTCATTGAATGTTTTTAAGGTAAGGATAGATAAATTTTTGAACAGTAAAGGAATTAAGGGTTATGGTGAGTGGGCGGGTAAGTGGAGCTGAGTCCATAAAAAGATTAGCCATGATCTTATTGAATGGTGGAGCAGGCTCGAGGGGTCAGATGGCCGACTCCTGCTCCTAGTTCTTATGATCTATTACAGCACTTCAATATAATCCAAGACACAGCAGCCCTGTATCAAACTAAACCAATCCCACAGCCCTGTATCAATCCCCAAACTAATCCCACTGCCCCACTCTCTCCCCATAGCCCTGTATCAATCCCCAAACTAATCCCACTGCCCCACTCTCTCCCCATAGCCCTGTATCAATCCCAAACTAATCCCACTGCCCCGCTCTCTCCCCATAGCCCTGTATCAATCCCAAACTAATCCCACTGCCCCACTCTCTCCCCATAGCCCTGTATCAATCCCAAACTAATCCCACTGCCCCACTCTCTCCCCATAGCCCTGTATCAATCCCCAAACTAATCCCACTGCCCCACTCTCTCCCCATAGCCCTGTATCAATCCCCAAACTAATCCCACTGCCCCACTCTCTCCCCATAGCCCTGTATCAATCCCAAACTAATCCCACTGCCCCACTCTCTCCCCATAGCCCTGTATCAATCCCCAAACTAATCCCACTGTCCCACTCTCTCCCATAGCCCTGTATCAATCCCCAAACTAATCCCACTGTCCCACTCTCTCCCCATAGCCCTGTATCAATCCCCAAACTAATCCCACTGCCCCACTCTCTCCCCATAGCCCTGTATCAATCCCCAAACTAATCCCACTGCCCCACTCTCTCCCATAGCCCTGTATCAATCCCCAAACTAATCCCACTGCCCCACTCTCTCCCCATAGCCCTGTATCAACCCCAAACTAATCCCACTGCCCCACTCTCTCCCCATAGCCCTGTATCAACCCCAAACTAATCCCACTGCCCCACTCTCTCCCCATAGCCCTGTATCAACCCCAAACTAATCCCACTGCCCCACTCTCTCCCCATAGCCCTGTATCAATCCCAAACTAATCCCACTGTCCCTCTCTCCCCATAGCCCTGTATCAATCCCAAACTAATCCCACTGCCCCGCTCTCTCCCCATAGCCCTGTATCAATCCCAAACTAATCCCACTGCCCCGCTCTCTCCCCATAGCCCTGTATCAATCCCAAACTAATCCCACTGCCCCGCTCTCTCCCCATAGCCCTGTATCAATCCCAAACTAATCCCACTGCCCCACTCTCTCCCCATAGCCCTGTATCAATCCCCAAACTAATCCCACTGCCCCGCTCTCTCCCCATAGCCCTGTATCAATCCCCAAACTAATCCCACTGCCCCACTCTCTCCCCATAGCCCTGTATCAATCCCAAACTAATCTCACTGCCCCGCTCTCTCCCTGTAGCTCTGTATCAATTCCCAAACTAATCCCACTGCCCCGCTCTCTCCCCATAGCCTGTATCAATCCCAAACTAATCCCACTGCCCTGCTCTTTCCCTGTAGCCCTGTATCAATCCCAAACTAATCCCACTGCCCCGCTCTCTCCCCATAGCCCTGTATCAATCCCAAACTAATCCACTGCCCCCTCTCTCCCCATAGCCCTGTATCAATCCCCAAACTAATCCCACTTCCCGCTCTCTCCCAATAGCCCTGTATCAATCCCAAACTAATCCACTGCCCCGCTCTCTCCCCATAGCCCTGTATCAATCCCAAACTAATCCCACTGCCCTGCTCTCCCCATAGCCCTGTATCAATCCAACTAATCCCACTGCCCGCTCTCTCCCCATAGCCCTGTATCAATCCAAACTAATCCCACTGCCCCGCTCTCTCCCCATAGCCCTGTATCAATCCCCAACTAATCCCACTGCCCCTCTCTCCCCCATAGCCCTGTATCAATCCCCAAACTAATCCCACTGCCCCGCTCTCTCCCCATAGCCCTGTATCAATCCCAAACTAATCCCACTGCCCCGCTCTCTCCCCATAGCCCTGTATCAATCCCCAAACTAATCCCACTTCCCCTCTCTCCCCATAGCCCTGTATCAATCCCCAAACTAATCCCACTGCCCCGCTCTCTCCCCATAGCCCTGTATCAATCCCAAACTAATCCCACTGCCCCACTCTCTCCCCATAGCCCTGTATCAATCCCCAAACTAATCCCACTGCCCCACTCTCTCCCCATAGCCCTGTATCAATCCCAAAACTAATCCCACTGCCCCACTCTCTCCCCATAGCCCTGTATCAATCCCCAAACTAATCCCACTGCCCCGCTCTCTCCCCATAGCCCTGTATCAATCCCCAAACTAATCCCACTGTCCCACTCTCTCCCCATAGCCCTGTATCAATCCCCAAACTAATCCCACTGTCCCACTCTCTCCCATAGCCCTGTATCAATCCCCAAACTAATCCCACTGTCCCGCTCTCTCCCCATAGCCCTGTATCAATCCCCAAACTAATCCCACTGCCCCGCTCTCTCCCCATAGCCCTGTATCAATCCCCAAACTAATCCACTGCCCCACTCTCTCCCCATAGCCTGTATCAATCCCCAAACTACTCACTGCCCCGCTCTCTCCCCATAGCCCTGTATCAATCCCCAAACTAATCCCACTGCCCTACTCTCTCCCCATAGCCCTGTATCAATCCCCAAACTAATCCCACTGCCCCGCTCTCTCCCCATAGCCCTGTATCAATCCCCAAACTAATCCTACTGCCATCTGATGTGCCCTCTCAGCCCCAGAGCAGAGAACACACTGGAACAGGGGGTGTATTATGCACCTTGGAGATGAAGACCCCTGGCTCGTGGATGCCGAAGGGATGGCTGGCATGGTCACTTCCTCCAACAATGCTGAGTCCCAGAGGTCCTCCTGTCTTCACCAGCATGACTTCCTGGAGTCAGAAAGAGATCAGAACCAGATCCAGGAGTTTCCACTTATTAGGTAATGACACCTCATCCAAAGCCTATTTACCCACAGGGTAATAAACATCTCACCCACTGTTCCCCCACAGAGGCTAATTAACCCTGGGAAACATTGGAAACTATGAAGAGGATAATGTGGAACTTTCAAAGGACATGGACAAGTTAATGGAAGGAACAGATGAGTGGCAGATGAAGGTTAATATGGAAAAGTGTAAGGTGATTTATTTTGGTAGGAACAACATGGAAGGACAATGTAAAATAAAGGGTATAATTCTTAAAGGGATGCAGGAGGAGAGGGAGGTGGATCTATCTAGAACAGAGATCAGTGAAGGTGGCAGGAGAGTTGAATGGCTAAATTAGAAAGAGGAATATGCATTGGGACCTGGGGGGTCCTCATACATCCGTCACTGAGAATAAGCATACAGGTGCGACAGGCAGTGAAAAAGGCAAATGGTATGTTGGCCTTCATAGTGAAAGGATGCGGGTATAGAATAGAAATGTATTGCTGCTGTTGTACAGGATGTTGGTGAGGTCACACCTGTAGTACTGTGCACATTTTGATCTCCTTATTTGACGGAGGATGTTTTTGCTCGAGGAGGAGTGCAGGGAAATAATGAAGCGTGAAACAAAAATAGGCTATTCGGCCCTTTGAGCCTGTTCTGCCATTCATTTTGTGCATGGCTGATCATTGAATTCAATATCCTCATTCCCCCCCCATCCCTCAATCCCTTTAGGTCCAAGAGCAAAATCTAACTTCTCCCTGAAATCAGACAATGTTTTGGCCTCAACTACTATCTGTGGGAGTGAATTCCACACATTCACCATCCTCTGGGTGAAGAAATTTCTCCTCATCTCAGTTCTAACAAGTTTACCCTTTATCCTCAAACTCTGACCCCTAGTTCTGGCCTCCCCCCAACATTGGGAACATTCTTTCTGAATCTCCCCTGTCTAACCCTGTTAGAATTTTATAAGTTTCTATCAGATCCCCTCTCACTCTTCCAAACTCTAAACATAACCTTAATCAACTTAGTCTCTTCTCATATGGCAGACCTGCCATCCCAGGGCCAGTTTGGCGACCTTGACTGAACTCATTCGATAGCAACGACATCCTTCCTCAGATCAGGTCTCCACGGACGGGTGGACGGGGGAGGGAACACAGGCGTGGATAGGGAGGGGGGGAGGTGCGGGGGGAGGTGGGGCGGGCGGAGGGGGACACAGCGCAGGGGAGGGGGACCGGCGACATGGGGGAGGGGGACACGGCGACAAGGGGGAGGCGACACCGGCGCGCGGGGGAGGGGGACACGGGCGGCGCGAACTTTACTAATATTGATTGGAATAGCGATAGCTCTAGCTCGTTAGAGGGGTCAGTTTTTGTACAAAGTGTGCAGGAAGGTTTTTTGACTCAGTATGTAGATAGACAAACCAGAGGTGAGGCTACGTTGGATTTGGTGCTGGGCAATGAGCCAGACCAGGTGTTAGACTTGGAAGTTGGTGAACATTTTGGTGATAGTGACCACAATTCGGCTACGTTCACCTTAGTGATGGATAGGGATAGGCATGAAGGGGGGCAGTAATAATAGCTGGTGGAAGGGTAATATCCAGGCCATAAGGAGCGAATAGGGTGAATAGATTGCTAGGAAAACTACAGGGACTGGGAACATATGGACGTGGAGCTTATCAAGGAGCAGCTGCTGCGAGTCCTTGATAATTATGAGGGATAGGATTTATAGTTATTTGGAGAGAAAGAATTGATTGGGGATAGTCAGCATGGTTTCGTGAAGGGTAGGTCATGCTTACTAACCTCAATTGAGTTTTTGAGAAAGTGACCAGAGAGGTGGATGGGGGTAAGGCGGTTGATGTAGTATATATGGACTTTAGTAAGGCTTTTGATAAGGTGGCCCATGGAAGACTTCTACAGAAAATGCAGATGTGTGGAATAGAGGGTGATTTAGCTAATTGGATTAGAAATTGGCTGGCAGATAGAAGACAGAGGGTGGTGGTTGATGGGAGATTTTCTTCGTGGAGTTCGGTGACGAGTGGTGTGCCTCAGGGGTCTGTTTTGGGGCCCCTGCTGTTTGTAATTTTTATAAATGATCTGGATGAGGGTATTGAGGGATGGATCAGTAAATTTGCAGATGATACTAAAGTTGGCGGTGTGGTAGATAGTGTAGAGGGGTGTTTTAGTTTACAGAGTGACTTGGACAAGTTGCAGAGCTGGGCCGAGAGGTGGCAAATGGAGTTTAATGTGGAAAAGTGTGAGGTAATGCACTTTGGCAGGCACAATAAATGTGTAGAGCATAGGGCTAATGGTAGGGCTCTTAATAGTGTTGAGGAACAGAAGGATCTTGGTGTATGTGTGTACAATAGACCGGAAAGTAGGAGCCAAGTGAAATTTGTTAAGAAGGGCTTATGGGATAGTCTAGCTTTTATTGGTAGGGTGTGATTGAATGTAGGAGCCGCTAGCATCATGTTGCAGCTGTACAAAAACTCAGGCGGCCGCACTTGGAGTATTGTGTGCAGTTCTGGTCGCACATTATAGAAAGATGTGGAGGCATTGGAGAGGGTACAGAGGAGGTTACTGGATGTGCCTGGTATGCGAGGGCAGGTCCTATGAAGAGAGTGAAGATTTGAGGCTGTTTTGTTAGAAAGGCGGCGGCTAAGGGGGGATCTTATGAAACATATAAGATAATTAGAAGTTTGGATAGGGTGGACAGTGATAGCCTTTTTCATAGGATGGAAAAAGCTAGCACGAGGGGACACAACTTTAAATTAAGGGGTATGAGTTATAGGACTGATATCAGAGGTAGGTTCTTTACTCAAAGAGTGATTAGGGAGTGGAATGCCCTGCCTGCAGCTGTTGTAGATGCGCCAAGTTTGGTGGCGTTTAAGAGGTTAATTGATAAGTATATGTAAGAGAAGGGAATGGTTTAGTTTGGAGGGGCATTGCTTTTTATTTTGGTCGGCACAACATCGAAGGCCGAAGGGCCTGTTCTGTGCTGTATTGTTCTATGTTCTATAAAGTATGTCCCTGTCAGGCAAGGAGGAAATGGTCGAGTAAGGGAACCTTGGTGTATGAAAAAAGTTAATTCACTGGTTAAAAGGAAAAAGGAGGCTTATGTCAGGATGAGGCTTGAAGGCTCAGTTAGTGCAATGGATAGCTAAAGATTAGCCAGGAGGGAGCTAAAGAGTGAATTGAGGAGAGCTAAAAGGGGACACGAGAAGACTTTGGCTGATAGGATCAAGGAGAATCCTAAAGCTTTCTTTAGATATGTTAAGAATAGAAGATTGGTTAGGGCAAGATTAGGGCCAGTCATAGACAGCAGTGGGAAGTTGTGCGTGGAGCCTGAAGAGATTGGAGAGGCACTGAACAAATATTTCTCTTCGGTATTCACGCAGGGAGATGTAAATGTAGTTGTGGAGAACACTGAGGTACAGGGTTGCAAACTGGAAAGTATTGAAGTAGATAAGGAGGATGTCTAATATTCTTAGATATCTGAGGGTTGAAGTTAGATAAGTCCCCTGGGCCGGACGGGATTTACCCTAGGATTCTCTGGGAGGCAAGAGAGGAGATTGCAGAGCCTCTGGCTCTGATCTTCAGGTCGTCGTTGGTTACGGGTGTGGTTCCGGAGGACTGGAGGATAGCGAATGTGGTCCCATTGTTCAAGAAGGGGAAGAGAGACCTTCCAGGGAATTATAGGCCAGTGAGTCTTACTTCTGTTGTGGGCAAAGTATTGGAGAGAATTATTAGGGATAGGATTTATAGTTATTTAGAGAGAAATGAATTGATTGGGGATAGTCAGCATGGTTTTGTGAAGGGTAGGTCGTGCCTTACTAACCTCATTGAGTTTTTGAAAAAGTGACCAAAGAGGTGGATGGGGGTAAGGCGGTTGATGTGGTATATATGGACTTTAGTAAGGCGTTTGATAAGGTGGCCCATGGAAGACTTCTGCAGAAAATGTAGATGTATGGGATAGAGGGTGATTTAGCTAATTGGATTAGGAATTGGCTAGCAGATAGAAGACAGAGGGTGGTGGTTGATGGGAGATATTCATCGTGGAGTTCGGTTACAAGTGGTGTACCTCAGGGGTCTGTTTTGGGGGCCCTGCTGTTTGTAATTTTTATAAATCATCTGGATGAGGGTATTGAAGGATGGATTAGTAAATTTGTGGATGACACCAAAGTCGGTGGAGTACTAGATAGTGAAGAGGGGTGTTATAGTTTGCAGAGAGACTTGGAGAAGTTGCAGAGCTGGGCTGAGAGGTGGCAAATGGAGTTTAATGTGGAAAAGTGTGAGATAATGCACTATGGCAGGAATAATATATGTGTAGAGTATAGGGCTAATGGTAGGATTCTTAGTAGTCTTGATGAACAGAGGAATCTTGGTGTGTATGTGCATAGATCCCTGAAAGTAGGCAGTCAAGTCGATAAGGTTGTTAAGAAGGCATACGGAGTCTTAGCTTTTATTGGTAGGGGGGATTGAATTTCGGAACCGCAACGTCATGTTGCAACTGTACAAAACTCTAGTGCAGCCACACTTGGAGTATTGTGTACAGTTCTGGTCCCCGCATTATAAGAAAGATGTGGAGGCATTGGAGAGGGTACAGAGGAGGTTACCAGGATGTTGCCTGGTATGGAGGGCAGGTCTTATGAAGAGAGGCTGAGGGATTTGAGGTTGTTTTCGTTAAAAAGGAGGCGGCTAAGAGGGGACCTAATCGAAACATATAAGATGATTAGAGGTTGAGATAGGGTGGACAGTGATAGCCTTTTTCCTAGGATGGAGAAAGCTAGCACGAGGGGACACAGCTTTAAATTAAGGGGTGATAGGTATAGGACGGATATCAGAGGTAGTTTCTTTACCCAGAGGGTGGTTAGGGAGTGGAATGCCCTGCCTGCGGCAGTTGTAGATGCGCCAAGTTTGGTGGCGTTTAAGAGGTTAGTTGATAAGTTTATGGAAGAGAAGGGAATGGTTTAGTTTGGAGGGTCATTGCTTTTTTCATAATTGGTCGGCGCAACATCGAAGGCTGAAGGGCCTGTTCTGCGCCGTAATGTTCTATGTTCTATGGCATAGAACATAAAACATAGAACACTACAGCACAAACAGGCCCTTCGGCCCACAAGTTGTGCCGAACACATCAAAACCTACCCAGCCATAGACCTATCTATAATCCCCAATCCTATTGGATCCCATATACTCATCCAGAAGTCTTTTAAAAGACCCCAGTGAGTTCGCCTCGACCACCACCGATGGCAGCCGATTCCTTTCACTCACCACCCTCTGAGTGAAAAACTTTCCCCTAGCATCCCCTCTGTACTTGCTTCCCTGCACCTTAAATCTGTGCGCTCTCGTCGCGACCATTTCAGCCCTGGGAAATAGTCTCTAAGTGTTGTCTGACAAGGTATACTGGCCTTCATTAATCGAGGAATAGAGTTTAGGAGTCAGGAGGTAATGATGCAGCTCTATAAGACTCTTGTCAGACCCCAGTTGGAATATTGTGCGCAGTTCTGGTTGCCTCATTATAGGAAGGATGTAGAGGCTATTGAGAGGGTTCAGAGGAGATTTACAAGGATGCTGCCTGGATTGGGAGGCAGGCATTATGAAGATAGGTTGAGGGAGCTGGGACTCTTCTCACTGGAGAGACGTAGGTTGAGAGGCGACCTGATAGAGGTTTATAAAATGTTGAGAGGAATAGATAGGGTGGACTCTCAGAGACTATTTCCCCGAGCTGAAATGGTCACTACGAGAGGACACAAATTTAAGGTGCAGGGAAGCAAATACAAAGGAGATGTCAGGGGTAGGTTTTTCACTCAGAGGGTGGTGAGTGAATGGAACCGACTGCCGTCGGAGGTTGTTGAGGTGAACTCGCTGGGGTCTTTTCAAAGAGTTCTGGATGAGTATATGGAAAAGAATAGGATAGGGGGTTATAGATAGGTCTGTGGATTGGTAGATGTGATCGGCGCAACTTGTGGGCCGAAGGGCCTGTTTATGCTGTATTGTTCTATGTTCTAACTGTCTCACAGCGTCAGGATTCGATTCTCAACTTCGGTCACTGAGTGGAGTTTGCATGTACTCCCCGTGTCTGCATGGGTTTCCTTCAGGCGCTCTTGTTTCCTCCTACAGTATGAAGGATGTGCAAGTTCGGTCAACTGACCATGCTAATTTTCTTTTACTCATTTATGGGACACAACTATCATTGGCTGGCCAGCATTCATTGCCGAAGATGCCCTTGGAAGGCAGTGAAGAGCCAACCACATTGCTGTGGCTCTGGAGTCACAGGTAGGACAGACTGGGTAAGGGCAGCAGATTTCCTTCCCTAAAGGTTTTTTCAACAATCGACAATGGTTTCACGGTCATCTGAATTGTCTTTTATCACACCAAAGTCGGAGGAGTTGTAGACAGTGAGGATGGATGTTACAGCTTGCAAAGGGACATAGATAAATTGCAGAGCTGGGCCGAGAGGTGGCAAACAGAGTTGAATGTGGAAAAATGTGAGGTGATTCACTTTGGTAAGAGTAATATGTGTGCAGAATATAGGGCAAATGGTAGGACTCAGTAGTGTAGATGAGCAGAGAGATCTCGGTGTACAGGTGCATAGATCCCTGAAAGTTGGTAGTCAAGTTGATAAGGTTGTTAAGAAGGCGTATAGTGTGTTAGCATTTATTGGTAGAGGGATTGAATTTCGGAGCCGAAATGTCATGTTGCAACTGTACAAAACTCTGGTGCGGCCGCACTTGGAGTATTGTGTGCAGTTCTGGTCGCCACATTATAAGAAAGATGTGGAGGCATTAGAGAGGGTACAGAGGAGGTTTACCAGGATGTTGCCTGGTATGGAGGGCAGGTTTTATGAGGAAAGGCTGAGGGATATGAAGTTATTTTCATTAGAGAGAAGGTTAAGAAGTGACCCAATTGAGACATATAAGATGATCAGGGGGTTAGATAGGGTGGACAGTGAGAGCCTTTTTCCTCGGATGGAGATGGATAACACGAGGGGACGTAACTTTAAATTAAGAGATGGTAGTTATAGGACAGATGTTAGAGGTGGGTTCTTTACTCAGAGGGTAGTAAGGGTATGGAATGCCCTGCCTGCAGCCGTTGTGAACTCGTCAAGTTTAAGGGTGTTCAAATGGTCAATGGATAGGCATATGGATAGCATTGGAATAGTTTAGGTTAGAGGGTCATAAAATTGGTTCCACTGGTCAGCGCAACATCGAGGATGAAGGGCCAGTACTGCGCTGTAATGTTCTATGTTCTTGGTGTCAGGGGGATTAGCAAGGTAAATATATGGGGTTAGGGTCTGGGTGGAATTATGGTCGGTGCAAACTTGATGGGCTGAACGGCCTCTTTGTGCACTGTAGGGATTCTATGATTCGATGCTATCCCGCGCTGACTCTCTTACCTCCACAGGGTATTGGTCCTCGTTGGTAAAGTTGACAGTTGGTTGGTTCGGATGAGTCAGGGTCTCCTCGATCAGCGTATCCTGGTAATCGTCGCCGAGAGGCTGGCCTGGTGGGGGTGGGGAATACGGCCTGGCTCGGTGCAGAGTCGGGGAGCCGTCTCCTGTCCTCACACCATCTGCAGACTTGTCTAATTCTGACATCTCGCGTTCTACTACCATGGTGATGGTGGGTGCTGTGCCAGTAAGAAGCGCTACTGCCTGATCATGCCTGGCCTCTGCCATCTCTACCCCATTGATCTGCAAACATGCGCAAACCTGCAGTCAGTTCACATCGAACTGTGGGCAGCAGCCCCACAACCTGCCCACAACACTGCCCCAGCGGCACATTCACAAGCTTCAGCCACATCAACAAGGAAAGGTGGGCAATGGCACACGCTGACTGATCAGGCAGCTGCACCAAAGGATAAAACTATTACTGCCACCACCCCAAGGACACAATATCCCGAGTCACTCTCCAAACTGACAGTCCTAAAGCAATACTGAGGGAGCGCCGCACTGTCGGAGGGTCAGTGCTGAGGGAGCGCCGCACTGTCGGAGGGTCAGTGCTGAGGGAGCGCCGCACTGTCGGAGGGTCAGTGCTGAGGGAGCGCCGCACTGTCAGAGGGTCAGTGCTGAGGGAGCGCCGCACTGTCAGAGGGTCAGTGCTGAGGGAGCGCCGCACTGTCAGAGGGTCAGTGCTGAGGGAGCGCCGCACTGTCGGAGGGAGCGCCGCACTGTCGGACGGGAGCGCGCACTGTCGGAGGGGAGCGCCGCACTGTCGGAGGGAGCGCCGCACTGTCGGAAGGGAGCGCGCACTGTCGGAGAGTCAGTGCGCTTGGGGAAGGAGCGCCGCCCTGTCAGAGGGAGCGCCGCCCTGTCAGAGGGAGCGCCGCCCTGTCAGAGGGAGCGCCGCCCTGTCAGAGGGAGCGCCGCCCTGTCAGAGGGAGCGCCGCCCTGTCAGAGGGAGCGCCGCCCTGTCAGAGGGAGCGCCGCCCTGTCAGAGAGTCAGTGCTGAGGGAAAGGATAAAAAAGCAATTTATTGCCAATGCAATTTACACTGGGGGAAAAGGAGATTTGATCAATGTGCCAGGTTCCTCTGTTCTGCACATGCAGGTTCATACAGCCACAGCAACATTCTCACTGACTGTGAAAAAGAGAGCTTTCAAACACACATTGTGTTAATTCAAAACCTTTAAAGGGTTTGGTGAGGGAGGGCAGAGGAAATCTTGGAAGCTGAAAATTGTGAACAAACCCTTGGAGAGAGTGCAGGTCACTGTACAGACTCTGTCTCTTCACTAAACAGTGCATGAATGCACACACACACACACACACACACACACACAATCACACGCAGGCACACACAATCACACGCAGGCACACTCGCTCGCTCACACTCAAACGCGCTCTCATGCACATTGGCATCGTCCCCAACACACAGGTTCTTGCCACTCTCTTAGAAATGCATTGTCACACCTGCGCACACCCACCCACACACCTACATTCATACATGCTCAAATACACATAGCTCATCAGTAATCATACACATGCAATCACACATGCACCCTACAGTCATGCGCACACACACACACAGGAACACACAATTGCTTTAACAAGGTCACACACACACCCAGCCAGTTATATGCTGATCACACACCCCCACCCCGTCACACACACGGCCCCACCCCCTCTCACAGCCCCCCCCCTCTCACATGGCCCCACCCCTCTCACAGCCCCACCTCCTCTCGCACACAGCCCCTCCCCCTCTCGCACACAGTCCCTCCCTCCTCTCGCACACACCCTCCCTCCTCTCGCACACAGCCCTCCCCTCTCGCACACAGCCCCTCCCCCTCTCGGCAACAGCCCCTCCCCCTCTCGCACACAGCCCCTCCCCCTCTCGCACACAGCCCTCCCCCTCTCGCACACAGCCCTCCCCCTCTCGCACACAGCCCCTCCCTCTCGCACACAGCCCCCCTCCCCCTTCGCACACAGCCCCTCCCCCTCTCACACATAGCCCCTCCCCCTCTCACACACAGCCCCTCCCCCTCTCCACACCAGCCCCCCCTCTCACACAGCCCTCACCCTCTCTCACACACAGCCCTCCCCTCTCTCACACAGCCCCTCCCCCCTCTCACACACAGCCCCTCCCCCTCACACATAGCCCCTCCCTCACTCACACAGCCCCCCCCCCTCTCTCACACAGCCCTCCCCTCTCTCACCACACAGCCCCTCCACCTCTCACACATAGCCCCTCCCCCTCTCACACACACCCTCCCCCTCTCACACACAGCCCCCCCTCTCACACAGCCCCTCCCCCTCTCTCCACACAGCCCCTCCCCTCTCTCACACAGCCCCTCCCCCCTCTCTCACACACAGCCCCTCCCCCACTCACACATAGCCCATCCCCCTCTCACACACAGCCCCTCCCCCCCTCACACAGCCCCTCCCCCTCTCATACACAGCCCCTCCCTCACTCACACACAGCCCCTCCCCCTCTCTCACACAGCCCCTCCCCCTCTCACACGTAGCCGGGCTGGCAGATGTACAGGGTGCTGCTGGACAGTTTGTTCCCAATGCTTTTTTCACTTGAGTTCCATCAACTTTGAACAGGTTGTGTGGTTTGGCTGGTGGTCTATCAACGCTCTCAGTGAGAACGGGTATATTACACACATCCCACACTCAGCTGGTTGGGAGGATTGTATTCATTCAGACTGTGGGAGGAAACTAGACCACCCAGAGAAACCTATGCAGATATGGGGAGAATGTGCAGACTCCACACAGACAATGACCCAAACCTGGGAATTGAACCCAGGTCCCTGGTGCTGAGAGACATCAGTGCTAATCATTGTGCCACCGTGCAATTCTGATACTGTTTGAAGAACAGAATAGGGGGTGGCACAGTAGCTCAGCAGTTAGCACTGCTGTCTCACAGCGCCAGGGTCCTGGGTTCGATTCCCGGCTCGGGTCACTGTCTGTGTGGAGTTTGCACATTCCCCTCATGTCTGTATAGGTTTCCTCCGGGAGCTCCGGTTTTTCCCACAGTCTGAAAGATGTGCGGGTTAGGTTGATTGGCCGTGCTAAACTGCCTCTTGGTGTCAGGGGATTAGCGAGGGTAAGTGCATGGGGTTATGGGGATAGAACCTGGGTGGGATTGTGGTCAGTGCAGACTCGATGGGCTGAATGGTTTCATTCTGCACTGTAGGGATTCTATGATTCTGTGAATACAGCAAACCATCCTGCGTTTAAGCTCTGAGAGATCAACCCATCTGCTCTTCTTTAATAAACCTGCGAATTCTTCCCTCTCTGAGAATAAACCCTTTTTTAAAGTTACTATTAAACTGCTTCCACCACCCATAACAATTTCCAAATTAGAAATTAAATGTGAAAATTTTTCTGACCTAACCTCTGTTCCAATCTGCGGGCTTTGTTCTTTATTCTTTCACAGGATGTGGGTATTACTGACTGGACCATTCCTAATTGCCTTTGAACTGAGTGCCTTGCTCAGCCATTTAGTCAGCACACTGCTGTGGCTCTGGAGTCACATGTAAGCCAGACTAGGTAAGGATGGTGGATTTCCTTCCCTGAAGGATATTAGTGACGCAGATGGGTTTTTACAACAATCGACTGAGGCTCATTTACAATTGCAGGTTATTAATGGGATTTAAATTCCACCAGCTGTTGTAGTGAGATTTGAATGTTTGCCTGAAGTTCTGGATTGCTAATCAAATGATATCCCCATCACCACATCCCCACATTCTCAGGTTACTGACCTTCCTGCACTAGAAGCAGTTTCTCCGACCTGATACTAAACTCACCCATCTCTCTCTCTGGATATTACAAGATCCCTCCCTGAACTTTACAAAGCAGCATGTTGGCCACTTCAGACAGAAGCTGAGAGAGCAGAGTCAGCCAGTGCTCCTCTTCCAGCCCACACACACAAACACACACAGCACTCTGTTTAAATATCAAACTAACGGAAACCCCAGTAAAGAAACAGCCTTTTGAAATGGAATGAGATCCAATCTGTCCTGCAGGCCCACACAATCACAGCAACATGAAAACAGAATCAATACCAAGGGGTAGGTGAGGGGTGAGAGGGGTTAGTATGAAAGGAGGTTTTACTGCAGGCTGAAGGAGTGCAGAAAGATCTGGTGTAGAGCAGACAGAAGCCACCACTGACCATACAGTAACAGCTCTTACTATTGGCCATTGCCCTGGTAACCCATGCTGTTAACCAGGTGCAAAGATGAAGGTCAGAATCCCACCACCACACAGTGCTCAGCTGTTTAGTCACATGCAGCTCAGAGGCCAGCAAGGGCAAAGATCTGTCATTGTACAGCTCAAAATAAATAGCAAACGTGAGAGGAAGGGTAAGTGTGTGCAACCAATCACCAGGGAAACAGCAGGAGCCAAAGAATCAGTATCCACAACAGTACTAATATTCTCAGCTAAACCAACTGGGCCTGAATCACCTCCAATTCCTACCCATCCCATCAAACACTCCCAGGACAGGTACAGCACGGGGTTAGATACAGAGTAAAGCTCCCTCTACACTGTCTCCATCAAACACTCCCAGGACAGGTACAGCACGGGGTTAGATACAGAGTAAAGCTCCCTCTACACTATCCCTCATCAAACACTCCGAGGACAGGTACAGCACAGGGTTAGATACAGAGTAAAGCTCCGTCTACACTGTCCCCATCAAACACTCCCAGAACAGGTACAGCACAGGGTTAGATACAGAGTAAAGCTCCCTCTACACTGTCCCCCATCAAACACTCCCAGGACAGGGACAGCACAGGGTTAGATACAGAGTAAAGCTCCCTCTACACTGTCCCCCATCAAACACTCCCAGAACAGGTACAGCACGGGGTTAGATACAGAGTAAAGCTCCCTCTACACTGGCCCCATCAAACACTCCCAGGACAGGTACAGCACGGGGTTAGATACAGAGTAAAGCTCCCTCTACACTGTCCCCCCATCAAACACTCCCAGGACAGGTACAGCACGGGGTTAGATACAGAGTAAAGCTCCCTCTACACTGTCCCCCATCAAACACTCCCAGGACAGGTACAGCACAGGGTTAGATACAGAGTAAAGCTCCCTCTACACTGTCCCCATCAAAAACTCCCAGGACAGGTACAGCACGGGGTTAAAGCTCCCTCTACACTGTCCCCCATCAAACACTCCCAGGACAGGTACAGCACAGGGTTAGATACAGAGTAAAGCTCCCTCTACACTGTCCCCATCAAACACTCCCAGGACAGGTACAGCACAGGGTTAGATACAGAGTAAAGCTCCCTCTACACTGTTCCCCATCAAACACTCCCAGGACAGGTACAGCACGGGGTTAGATACAGAGTAAAGCTCCCTCTACACTGTCCCCCATCAAACACTCCCAGGACAGGTACAGCACGGGGTTAGATACAGAGTAAAGCTCCCTCTACACTGTCCCCCATCAAACACTCCCAGGACAGGTACAGCACGGGGTTAGATACAGAGTAAAGCTCCCTCTACACTGTCCCCATCAAACACTCCCAGGACAGGTACAGCACGGGGTTAGATACAGAGTAAAGCTCCCTCTACACTGTCCCCCCATCAAACACTCCCAGGACAGGTACAGCACGGGGTTAGATACAGAGTAAAGCTCCCTCTACACTGTCCCCCCATCAAACACTCCCAGGACAGGTACAGCACGGGGTTAGATACAGAGTAAAGCTCCCTCTACACTGTCCCCCCATCAAACACTCCCAGGACAGGTACAGCATAGGAGTAGATACAGAGTAAAGCTCCCTCTACACTGCCCCATCAAACACTCCCAGGACAGGTACAGCACGGGGTTAGATACAGAGTAAAGCTCCCTCTACACTGTCCCCCCATCAAACACTCCCAGGACAGGTACAGCACCGGGTTAGGGTGTTGCAGAAGGTTAAATCTCACAGTATCCAGTATGAGGTATTTAAATGGATACAAAATTGGCTTCTTGGCAGAGTTGTTTTTCAAATTGGAAGCCAGTGAGCAGTGGTGTGCCTCAGGGATCAGTGCTGGGCCAATGCTATTTGTCATTTATATTAACGATTTGGATGAGAATATAGGGGACATGATTAGTAAGTTTGCAGATGACACCAAAATTGATGGCATAGAGGACAGTGAACAACATTATTGCAACGGGATTTTGATCAATTGGGCCAATAGGCTGATGAATGGCAGATGGAGTTTAATTTAGATAAATGCGAGGTGATGCATTTTGGTAGATTGAACCAGGACAGGATTTACTCAGTTAATGGAACAAAGAACAAAGAAAATTACAGCACAGGAACAGGCCCTTTGGCCCTTCAAGTCTGCACTGACCATGCTGCCCTACTTAATTAAAACCTCCTATCCTTCCAGGGACAATATCCCTGTATTCCCATCCTTTTCATTTACTTGTCCAGACGCCCCTTAAAAGTCACTACCATGTCTGCTTCTACTACCTCCCCTGGGAATGAGTTCCAGGTACCCACTACTCTCTGAGTAAAAAATCTGCCTCGTACATTTCCTTTAAATCTTACCCCTTGCACCTTAAACCTGTGCTCCCCTAGTAATTCACTCTTCCACCCTGGGAAAAAGCTTCTGATTATCCACTCTGTCCCTCAGTATCTTGTAGATTTCGATCAGGTGTCTCCTCAACCTCCGTTGCTCCAGTGAGAACAAACCAAGTTTCTCCAACATCTCCTCATAGCTAATGCTACTGTAGACTATGGCATTGGACAGAATTACAGAACAAAGATATCAAGGGGTACAGGTTCATAACTCCTTGAAAGTGGAGTCACAGGTGGACGGAGTTGTGAAGAAGGTATTCAGCATGCTTGGTTTCATCAGTCACAACATTGAATACAGGAGTTGGGAAGTCATTGGTAAGGCCACACTTGGAATACTGTGTACAGTTCTGGTCACCTTATTATTGAAACGAAATTATTAAACTAGAAAGAGTGCAGAAAAGATTTACGAGCATGCTGCCGGGACTTGATGGATTGAGTTATAAGGAGAACTCTAGCTGGAGGTCGGTCACTAGTGGTGTGCCGCAGGGCTCAGTACCGGGACCTCTTCTATTTGTAATATAAATAAATGACTTGGAAGAGGGAATAAGTGGAGTGATCAGTAAGTTTGCAGACAATACAAAGATGGCTGGACTTGCGGATAGTGAGGAACATTGTCAGGCGATGCAGCAGGACATAGGCTGGTAGCTTGGGCAGACAGATAGCAGATGGAATTCAATCCTGATAAATGTGAGGTGATGCATTTTGGGAGAAAGAATGTAGCAGGGAGGTATATGATAAAGGGTAGACCTATTAAGAGTATAGAAACGCAGAGGGGCCTGGGGGTGCAGGTGCACAAGTCTCTGAAGGTGGCACAGCAAGTGGAGAAGTTGTGAAGAAAGCATATAGTATGCTAGCCTTTATAGGAAGGGGTATAGAGTACAAGAGCTGGCCTTTAATGTTGCAGTTGTATAAAACGTTGGTTAGACCTCATTTGGAATACTGCGTCCAGTTCTGGTCGCCTTACTACCGGAAGGACGTGGAGACTCTGGAGAGAGTGCAGAGGAGGTTTACCAGGATGCTGCCTGGTATGGAAGGTCTGAGTTACGAGGAGAGGTTAGGCAAATTGGGACTGTTTTCCTTAGAAAGACGTAGACTTAGAGGAGATCTAATAGAGGTGTACAAGATTATGAGGGGTATAGATAGAGTAAACAGGGTTAAGCTTTTTCCTAGGATGGACTCAAATAGCACAAGGGGTCATGGGCTTAGGGTGAAGGGGGTAAGGTATAATTTGGATGCTAGAGGGAGTTTTTTTCACACAGAGGGTGGTGGGGGTATGGAATGCGCTGCCAAGTAAAGTGGTGGAGGCAGGTACTCTGGAGTTATTTAAGAAATACTTAGATGGGCACATGAACAGAATGGGAATGGAGGGGTATAGAAAACTGATTTAAAATAGGATCATGAGCCTTGGGAGTCCCTGGGAAGTGTGTAAATAGATGATGATATTGATGTTCTTGTTTTTATCCTACAGGTGCTTTGGTCCACCTTGTTGTCTAACGAGGGGCATACACGCGATGGGTCGTGAGAGGACCGCTCTTGGATTTTTTTGAGAGTATCCTAGTGCTTCACGTCGTTAGTGTACGCTTGACCTGGACCATTTGATGGGCAACACGACAGCTCAGTGACTATCGCTGTGCTGTGCAGATACATGGATTTGGGCCTGTGTCTGTGGGAGTTTGCGCATTCTCCCCGTACTTGCGTGGGTTTTCTCCAGGTGCTCCGGTTTCCTCCCACGTCCCAAAGATGTGCTCTTAGGCTAATTGGCAAAACAAATTCTCCCTAAACTGTCTCAAATTTGGTTTTTAATCCACAGATCTATAAACATGGACAGGGATTGCAGGGAGAGATGGGAACATCGGGGTGGCGGCGCGGGCTCGTTGGGCCGAAGGGCCTGTTTCCCGTGCTGTTTTGTTCTTTGTTCTTTGAGAGGCTGGATAGACTGCGACTTCTTTCTCTGGAGTATAGGAGGTTGAGGGGTGACCTTATAGAAGTCGATAAAATAATGAGGGGCACAGATCAGCGAGATAGTCAATATCTTTTCCCAAAGGTAGGGGAGTCTAAAACGAGAGGGTATAGGTTTAAAGTGAGAGGGGAAAGATACAAAAGTTTCCAGAAGGGCAATTTTTTCACATAGGGGATGGTGAGTGTCTGGAACAAGCTGCCAGAGGTAGTAGTAGAGGGGGGTACAATTTTATCTTTAAAAACATTTAGACAGTTAAATGGGTACAATGGGTATAGAGGGATATGGGCCAAATGTGGGCAATTGGGATTAGCTTAGAACAGAGAACATTACATCGCAGAACAGGCCCTTCGGCCCTCGATGTTGCGCGAACCAATTAGGAACAAGCAGTGACCCTGTAACCTAAACCATTCCCTTTTCATCCATAAACTTATCTACTAACCTCTTAAACGCCACCAAACTTGGCGCATCTACAACTGCAGCAGTCAGGGCATTCCATACCCTTACCACCCTCTGGGTAAAGAACCTACCTCTGACATCCGTCCTATAACTACCACCCCTTAATTTAAAGCTGTGTCCCCTCGTGCAAGCTTTCTCCATCCTAGGAAAAAGGCTATCACTGTCCACCCTATCTAAACCGCTAATCATCTTATATGTTTCGATAAGGTCTTCTCTCAGCCGCCTCCTTTCTAACGAAAACAACCTCAAATCCCTCAGCCTCTCTTCATAAGACCTGCCCCCCACACCAGGCAACATCTTCGTAAACCTCCTCTGTACCCTCTCCAATGCCTCCACATCTTTCTTATAATGCAGAGACCAGAACTGTACACAATACTCCAAGTGCGGCCGCACTAGAGTTTTGTACAGTTGCAACATGACGTTGCGCCTCCGAAATTCAATCCCCCTACCAATAAAAGCTAAGACTCCATATGCCTTCATAGAACATAGAACATTACAGCACAGAACAGGCCCTTCGGCCTTCGATGTTGTGCCGACCAAAATAAAAAGCAATGCACCTCCAAACTAAACCATTCCCTTCTCTTCCATATACTTATCAACTAACTCTTAAACGCCACCAAACTGGCGCATCTACAACAGCTGCAGGCAGGGCATTCCACTCCCTAATCACTCTGTGAGTAAAGAACCTACCTCTGATATCCGTCCTATAACTCATACCCCTTAATTTAAAGCTGTGTCCCCTCGTGCTAGCTTTCTCCATCCTAGGAAAAGGCTATCACTGTCCACCCTATCTAAACCTCTAATCATCTTATATGCTTCAATAAGATCCCCTCTTAGCCGCCTCCTTTCTAACGACTCCTTTCTTAACAACTTCGACTTGATTGCCAACTTTCAGGGATCTATGCACATATACACGAAGATCCCTCTGTTCTTCAACACTATTAAGAATCCTACCATTAGCCCTATACTCTACACATTTGTCATTCCTGCCAAACTGAATTACCTCACACTTTTCCGCATTAAACTCCATTTGCCACCTCTCGGCCCAGCTCTGCAACTTGTCCAAGTCTCTCTGCAAACTATAACACCCCTCTTCACTATCTACCACTCCTCCGACTTTGGTGTCATCCGCAAATTTACTAATCCATCCTTCAATACCCTCATCCAGATCATTTATAAAAATTACAAACAGCAGGGGCCCCAAAACAGATCCCTGAGGTACACCACTTGTAACCGAACTCCATGATGAATAATTTCCATCAACCACCACCCTCTGTCTTTTATCAGCTAGCCAATTCCTAATCCAATTAGCTAAATCACCCTCAATCCCATACATCTGCATTTTCTGCAGAAGCCTTCCATGGGGCACCTTATCAAACGCCTTACTAAAGTCCATATATACCACATCAACTGCCTTACCCCATCCACCTCTTTGGTCACTTTTTCAAAAAACTCAATAAGGTTAGTAAGGCACGACCTACCCTTCACAAAACCATGCTGACTATCCCCAATCAATTCATTTCTCTCTAAATAACTATAAATCCTATCCCTAATAATTCTCTCCAATACTTTACCCACAACAGAAGTAAGACTCACTGGCCTATAATTCCCTGGAAAGTCTCTATTCCCCTTCTTGAACAATGGGACCACATTCGCTATCCTCCAGTCTTCCGGCACTATACCGTAACCAACGACGACCTGAAGATCAGAGCCAGAGGCTCTGCAATCGCCTCTCTCGCCTCCCAGAGAATCCTAGGGTAAATCCCGCCCGGCCCAGGGGACTTATCCAACTTCAAACCCTCGAGAATATCTAGCACATCCTCCCTATCTACTTCAGTACTTTCCAGTTTGCAACCCTGTACCTCAGTGTTCTCCACAACTACATTTACATCACCCTGCGTGAATACCGAAGAGAAATATTTGTTCAGTGCCTCTCCAATCTCTTCAGGCTCCACGCACAACTTCCCACTGCTGTCTATGACTGGCCCTAATCTTGCCCTAACCAATCTTCTATTCTTAACATATCTAAAGAAAGCTTTAGGATTCTCCTTGATCCTATCAGCCGAAGTCTTCTCGTGTCGACAGAGGGAGGCTGTGGGACTCAGACTGAGATAGACACAGTGCAGACTAAGAGCCGGCAGAGGGAGGCTGTGGGACTCAGACTGAGATAAACACAGTGCAGAGTAAGAGCCGGCAGAGGGAGGCTGTGGGACTCAGACTGAGATAAACACAGTGCAGAGTAAGAGCCGGCAGAGGGAGGCTGTGGGGCTCAGACTGAGATAGACACAGCGCAGAGTAAGAGCTGGCAGAGGGAGGTTGTGGGACTCAGACTGAGAGAGACACAGCACAGTGTAAGAGCCGGCAGAGGGAGACTGTGGGGCCCAGTGGGATTGTGGGACTAGAGTGCATTTGCTTAAATGCAAGAAGTACAACAGATAAAACAGATGAACAGAGAGTCTGGATTACTGTATGGAATTATGATGTCAATGCAATTACAGAGACATTGTTAAAGGAGAGACAGGACTGGCAGTTTAACATTGCATGATACTGTTGTTTTGGACGGAAAGGAAGGGGACCTCCTGTCAACGCGAGCTACAGTGCTGTACCTCCTGTCAATGCGAGCTACAGTGCTGTACCTCCTGTCAATGCGAGCTACAGTGCTGTACCTCCTGTCAATGCGAGCTACAGTGCTGTACCTCCTGTCAATGCGAGCTACAGTGCTGTACCTCCTGTCAATGTGAGTGACAGTGCTGTACCTCCTGTCAATGCGAGCTACAGTGCTGTACCTCCTGTCAATGCGAGCTACAGTGCTGACCTCCTGTCAATGCGAGCTACAGTGCTGTACCTCCTGTCAATGCGAGCTACAGTGCTGTACCTCCTGTCAATGCGAGCTACAGTGCTGTACCTCCTGTCAATGCGAGCTACAGTGCTGTACCTCCTGTCAATGCGAGCTACAGTGCTGTACCTCCTGTCAATGCGAGCTACAGTGCTGTACCTCCTGTCAATGCGAGCTACAGTGCTGTACCTCCTGTCAATGCGAGCTACAGTGCTGTACCTCCTGTCAATGCGAGCTACAGTGCTGTACCTCCTGTCAATGCGAGCTACAGTGCTGTACCTCCTGTCAATGCGAGCTACAGTGCTGTACCTCCTGTCAATGCGAGCTACAGTGCTGTACCTCCTGTCAATGCGAGCTACAGTGCTGTACCTCCTGTCAATGCGAGCTACAGTGCTGTACCTCCTGTCAATGCGAGCTACAGTGCTGTACCTCCTGTCAATGGAGATACAGTGCTATACCTCCTGTCAGTGCGAGCTACAGTGCTGCACCTCCTGTCAATGCGAGCTACAGTGCTGCACCTCCTGTCAATACGAGCTACAGTGCTGTACCTCTGTCAACGCGAGTGACAGTGCTATACCTCCTGTCAATGCGAGTGACAGTCTGTACCTCCTGTCAATGCAAGTGACAGTGCTGTACCTCCTGTCAATGCGAGCTACAGTGCTGTACCTCCTGTCATGCAAGCTACAGTGCTGATATATCCTGTCAATGCGAGCTACAGTGCTGCACTCCTTCAATCCGAGCTACAGTGCTGCACCTCCTGTCAATACGAGCTACAGTGCTGTACCTCTGTCAATGCGAGTGACAGTGCTGTACCTCCTGTCAATGCGAGCTACAGTGCTGTAGCTCAACTGTACAACGCGAGGTGACAGTGCTGCACCTATGTCAATGCGAGTGACAGTGCTGCACCTCTGTCAATGCGAGTGACAGCTGCTGTACACTACACTGTCAATGCGAGCTACTGCTGTACTCCTGTCAATGCGAGCTACAGGCTGTACCTCCTGTCAATGCGAGCTACAGTGCTGTACTCTGTCATGCAGAGTGTGCCCTGTCAGTGCAGTGCTGTACTCCTGTCAATGCGAGATACAGTGCGTATCTCCTGTCAATGCGAGCTCAGTGCTGTACTTCTTTCAATGGAGTGACAGTGCTGTACCTCTGTCAATGCGAGCTACAGTGCTGTACCTCCTGTCAATGCGAGCTACAGTGCTGTACCTCCTGTCAATGCGAGCGTACAGTGCTGTACCTCCTGTCAATGCGAGCTACAGTGCTGTACCTCTGTCAATGCGAGCTACAGTGCTGCACCTACTCAGTGCGAGCTACAGTGCTGTACTCCTGTCAATGCGAGCTACAGTGCTGTACCTCCTGTCAATACACACCCCCAAACACACCCCCAACAACACACCCAGCGAGCTACAGTGCACCTCTGTCAATGCGAGCTACAGTGCTGTACCTCCTGTCAATGCGAGCTACAGTGCTGTACCTCCTGTCAGTGCGAGCTACAGTGCTGTACCTCCTGTCAATGCGAGCTACAGTGCTGTACCTCCTGTCAATGCGAGCTATGGTGCTGTACCTCCTGTCAATGTGAGCTACAGCGCCTGGGACTGAGACAGTTCTTGTCGACAGTTCAGATGAGAATACTGATCCTTTGTGACTTACAGACTGGAGTTGGGGAAGTCTCCCACATTCAGAGCTGCTTCCCTGATGCTTCAGCAGGCGGAGGGATGGATAGATGGTCCCACATCCACCAGCTCTGAATGGTACACTTACCAGGGTGGGTACAGTGGGGCATGCTGAGGAACAATAGGAAAACAACTGGCATAGCCAATTTCCCAGCAGCCACCCACTACATTGGTCCAGAGGGCACAACCTACCGCTGGGTGGGCACCATGTCACCAGCTTAACTTACCGAGATCACCCGATCTCCCACTCGCAGGATCCCGTCCCTGTCTGCACACCCTCCTTCCGCTAAACGAGAGATGAATATTGCCTGCAGAAGGACACACACCCTCATTAAACATTCAGCTCGCGCATGGCCCGCGCCCCTCACCCAGCTCGCGCATGGCCTGCGCTCCTCACCCAGCTCGCGCACAGCACGCGTTCCTCACTTAGCTCACACACGGCATGCGTTCCTCAGCCAGCTCACGCACGGCACGTTTCCTCACTTAGCTCGCGCACAGCACGCGTTCCTCAGCTAGCTCGTGCATGGCAGGCATTCCTCACTCAGCTCATGCACAGCACATGTTCCTCACCCAGCTCGCGCACGGCACGCGTTCCTCACCCAGCTCGCGCACAGTACACGTTCATCACTTAGCTCGCGCACAGCACATGTTCCTCAGCCAGCTCGTGCATGGCAGGCATTCCTCACTCAGCTCATGCACAGCACATGTTCCTCACCCAGCTCGCGCACAGCACACGTTCCTCACCCTGCTCCCAAGGAACAATGAGGTCCTTGGGAGCATATCAGAGAGGCAGCGATTGGTGAGATTTTAACCGGATACTGGAAGTAATCAGGAAGAAGCTGGGTAGTAGTTATTTTTCACACTTTAAAAGTTACTCTCCTCGGAGAATCAATCTCATTGGTCTCTACTCCTGAGACCTGTACCCCAGCTGGGGTAAGTGGGACCTCTACAAGAGGGATGGTCTGCATCTGAAGCAGAGGGGTAATAATATCTTGGGGGGAAAATTTGCCAGTGCATTCAGGCGTGGGTAGTGGGGTGGGGTTTAAACTAATTCAGAGGGGTGACGGGAACCTGAATTGTAGACCCAATGTAGACGAAGATGAAAATAGGGAGTCATGGATAAGGTTTCTGGGTCTCAGCAGGGTACTGGTAGGTGGGAGGGTGGTTTGAAGTGTGTATACTTTAATGCGAGGAGCATACGCAATAAGGTGCATGAACTTGCAGCCTGGATTGGTGCTTGGGACTTCGATGTTGTGGCCGTTTCAGAGACGTGGATAGAGCAGGGGCAGGAATGGTTGTTGCAGGTTCCGGGGTTCAGATGTTTTAGTCAGAGCAGAGTTGGTGGTAGAAGAGGGGGAGGAGTGGCATTGTTAGTTAAAGACAGCATTCCGGTGGCAGAAAAGACGTTTGATGTGGACTTGTCTGCTGAGGTAGTGTGGGCTGAGATTAGAAACAAGAAAGGAGAGATCACACTGTTGGGAGTTTTTTATAGGACTCCAAAAAGTTCCAGGGATGTGGAGGAAAGGATTGAAAAGATATCCTGGATTGGAGTGAAAGTAACAGGGTAGCTGTTATGGGAGATTTTAATTTTACAAATATTGACTGGAAAAGTTATAGCTCAAGCATGTTAGAGGGGTCAGTTTTTGTTCAATGTGTGCAGGAAGGTTTCATGACTCAGTATGTCGATAGGCCAACAAGAGGTGAGGCTACATTGGATTTGGTTCTGGGTAATGAACCAGACCAGGTGTTAGACTTGGAGGTGGGTGAGCACTTTGGTGATAGTGACCACAATTCGGTTACATTTACCTTAGTGATGGAAAGGGATAGACATATACCGAAGGGAAGAAGTTACAGCTGGGGGAAAGGTAATTATGAGGCTATTATAGAACATTACAGCGCAGAACAGGCCCTTCGGCCTTCGATGTTGCGCCGACCAATTAGGAAAAAGCAATGACCCTCTAACCTAAACCATTCCCTTTTCGTCCATAAACTTATCGACTAACCTCTTAAACGCCACCAAACTTGGCGCATCTACAACTGCAGCAGGCAGGGCATTCCATACCCTTACCACCCTCTGGGTAAAGAACCTACCTCTGATATCCGTCCTATAAATACCACCCCTTAATTTAAAGGTATGTCCCCTCGTGCTAGCTTTCTCCATCCTAGGAAAAAAGGCTATCACTGTCCACCCTATCTAAACCTCTAATCATCTTATATGCTTCAATACGATCCCCTCTTAGCCGCCTCCTTTCTAACGAAAACAACCTCAAATCCTTCAACCTCTCTTCATAGGACCTGCCCTCCATACCAGGCAACATCTGGTAAACCTCCTCTGTACCCTCTCCAATGCCTCCACATCTTTCTTATAATGTGGGGACCAGAACTGCACACAATACTCCAAGTGCGGCCACACTAGAGTTTTGTACAGTTGCAACATGACGTTGCGGCTCCGAAATTCAATCCCCCTACCAATAAAAGCTAAGACTCCGTATGCCTTCTTAACAACTTATCGACTTGATTGCCAACTTTCAGGGATCTATGCACATATACACCAAGATCCCTCTGTTCTTCAACACTATTAAGAGTCCTACCATTAGCCCTATACTCTACACATTTGTTATTCCTGCCAAAGTGAATTACCTCACACTTTTCCGCATTAAACTCCATTTGCCACCTCTCGGCCCAGCTCTGCAACTTGTCCAAGTCTCTCTGCAAACTATAACACCCCTCTTCACTATCTACCACTCCTCCAACTTTGGTGTCATCCGCAAATTTACTAATCCATCCTTCAATACCCTCATCCAGATCATTTATAAAAATTACAAACAGCAGGGGCCCCAAAACAGATCCCTGAGGTACACCACTTGTAACCAAACTCCACGATGAATAACTTCCATCAACCACCACTCTCTGTCTTCTATCAGCTAGTCAATTCCTAATCCAATTAGCTAAATCACCCTCAATCCCATACATATGCATTTTCTGCAGAAGCATTCCATGGGGCACCTTATCAAACGCCTTACTAAAGTCCATATATACCACATCAACTGCCTTACCCCCATCCACCTCTTTGGTCACTTTTTCAAAAAACTCAGTGAGGTTAGTAAGGCACGACCTACCCTTCACAAAACCATGCTGACTATCCCCAATCAATTCATTTCTCTCCAAATAACTATAAATCCTATCCCTAATAATTCTCTCCAATACTTTGCCCACAACAGAAGTAAGACTCACCAGTCTATAATTCCCCGGAAAGTCTCTATTCCCCTCTTGAACAATGGGACCACATTCGCTATCCTCCAGTCTTCCGGCACTATACCCGTAACCAACGACAACCTGAAGATCAGAGCCAGAGGCTCTGCAATCGCCTCTCTCGCCTCCCAGAGAATCCTAGGGTAAATCCCGTCCGGCCCAGGGGACTTATCTAACTTCAAACCCTCAAGAATATCTAGCACATCCTCCTTATCTACTTCAATACTTTCCAGTTTGCAACCCTGTATCCCAGTGTTCTCCACAACTACATTTACATCTCCCTGCGTGAATACCGAAGAGAAATATTTGTTCAGTGCCTCTCCAATCTCTTCAGGCTCCACGCACAACTTCCCACTGCTGTCTATGACTGGCCCTAATCTTGCCCTAACCAATCTTCTATTCTTAACATATCTAAAGAAAGCTTTAGGATTCTCCTTGATCCTATCAGCCAAAGTCTTCTCGTGTCCCCTTTTAGCTCTCCTCAACTCACTCTTTAGCTCCCTCCTGGCTAATCTATAGCTATCCATTGCACTAACTGAGCCTTCAAGCCTCATCCTGACATAAGCCTCCTTTTTCCTTTTAACCAGCGAATTAACTTTTTTAGTACACCATGGTTCCCTTACTCGACCATTTCCTCCTTGCCTGACAGGGACATACTTATCAAGGACTCGCAGTAGCTGCTCCTTGAATAAGCTCCACATTTCAGATGTTCCCAGTCCCTGTAGTTTCCTAGTCCAACCTATGCACCCTAATTCTCTCCTTATGGCCTCATAATTACCCTTCCCCCAGCTATAACTACTGCCCCCAGCTTCATGCCTATCCCTATCCATCACTAAGGTGAACGTAACCGAATTGTGGTCACTATCACCAAAATGTTCACCAACTTCCAAGCCTAACACCTGGTCTGGCTCATTGCCCAGCACCAAATCCAATGTAGCCTCACCTCTAGTTGGCCTATCTACATACTGAGTCAAAAAACCTTCCTGCACACTTTGTACAAAAACTGACCCCTCTAACGAGCTAGAGCTATAGCTATTCCAATCAATATTAGTAAAGTTAAAGTCCCCCATAACAATTACCCTATTACTTTCACTCCTGACCAGAATTGACTTTGCAATCCTTTCCTCAACCTCTCTAGAACTGTTAGGAGGTCTATAAAAGACTCCCAACAGGGTGACCTCTCCTCTCCTGTTTCTAATCTCAGCCCATACTACCTCAACAGACAAGTCCTCATCAAACTTCTTCTCTGTCACTGTGATAAAGTCTTTGACTAATAATGCCACTCCTCCCCCCCTTTAACGTCCTTCTCTACTCCGACTGAAGCATTTGAACCCTGGAACCTGCAACAACCATTCCTGTCCCTGCTCTATCCATGTCTCTGAAATGGCCACAACATCGAAGTTCCAGGTACTGGTCCAAGCTGCAAGTTCCTCCACCTTATTGCGAACACTTCTTGCATTAAAGTATACGCATTATTAGGCGAGATTTAGGATACATAGGGTGGAGTAGGAAACTGCAGGGGCTGGGAACACCTGAAACGTGGAACTTATTCAAGGAACAGCTACTATGAGTCCTTGATAAATATGTACCAGTCAGGCAGGAAGGAAGTGGTAGAGCGAGGGAACCGTGGTGTACTAAGGAAGTTAGTTCACTAGTGGAGAGGAAAAAGGAGGCTTATATAAAGATGAGACACTGGACAGTTATAAATTAGCCAGGAGGGAGCTAAAGAGAGAGATAAGAAGAGTTAGAAGAGGACATGAGAAGACTTTGGCAGATGGGATAAAGGAGAATCCTAAAGCTTTTTATAGATATGTTAAGAATAAAAGATTGGTTAGGGAAAATTAGGGCCAGTCAGAGACTGCAGTGAGAAGTTGTTGCTGGAGCCTGAAGAGACAGGAGAGACACTGAATGAGTATTTTTTGTCAGTATTCACACAGGAAGAAGTCAGTGTAGTCAAGGAGAAAACTGGGATACAGGGTTGTAGACTAGACAGGATAGAGGTACATAAGGAGGAGGTATTAGCTATTCTTGGGAGTATGAAAATAGATAAATCCCCTGGGCCGGATGGAATTTATCCCAGGTTACTCTGGGAGGCTAGAGAGGAGATTGCAGAGCCTTTGGCTTTGATCTTCATTTCGTCGTTAGCTACAGGTATAGTGCCGGAAGACTGGAGGATGGCAAATGTTGTCTCCTTGTTTAAGAAGGGGAGTAGAGTCCATCCTGCGAATTATAGACCGGTGAGTCTTACATCTGTTGTGGACAAGGATTTGGAAAGAATTATACGGGATAGGATTTATAGTCATCTAGAAAGAAATAAATTGATTAGGGATAGACAACACGGTTTTGTGAAGGGAAGGTCATGCCTCACAAACCTTATCGAGTTTTTTGAAAAGGTGACCAAAGAGGTAAATAAGGGTAAGGCAGTTGATGTAGTGTATATGGGATTTTAGCGAAGTGTTTGATAAGGTTCCCCATGGTAGGCTACTGCAGAAAATGCAGATGTATGGGATTGAGGGAGATTTAGCAGTTTGGATTAGGAATTGGCTGATAGAAGACAGAGGGTGGTGGTTGATGGGAAATATTCAACCTGGAGTGCAGTTACAAGTGGTGTACCTCAAGGATCTGTTTTGGGGCCACTGTTGTTTGCCATTTTTATAAATGACCTAGATGAGGGTGTAGAGGGTTGGATTAGTAAATTTGCTGACGACACCAAAGTCGGAGGAGTTGTAGACAGTAAAGATGGATGTTACAGTTTGCAGAGGGACATAGATAAGTTGCAGAGCTGGGCTGAGAGATGGCAAATGGAGTTTAATATGGAAAAGTTTTCTTTACCCAAAGGGTGGTTAGGGAGTGGAATGCCCTGCCTGCGGCAGTTGTAGATGCGCCAAGTTTGGTGGCGTTTAAGAGGTTAGTTGATAAGTATATGGAAGAGAAGGGAATGGTTTAGTTTGGAGGGTCATTGCTTTTCATATTGGTCGGCGCAACATCGAAGGCCGAAGGGCCTGTTCTGTGCTGTAATGTTCTATGTTCTAAGTGTGAGGAGATTCACTTTGGTAAGAGTAACAAGAGTACAGAATATAGGGCTAATGGTAGGACTCTTAGTAGTGTTGACGAAGACAGAGATCTCGGTGTACATGCACATAGCTCCCTGAAAGTTGGCATCCACGGTGATAAGGTTGTTAAGAAGCATATAATGTGTTAGCTTTTATTGGTAAAGGGATTGAATTTCAGAGCCCTGAGGTCACGTTGCAACTGTACAAAACTCTGGAGCAGCCGCACTTGGAGTATTGTGTACAGTTCTGGTCCCCGCATTATAAGAAAGATGTGGAGGCATTGGAGAGGGTACAGAGGAGGTTTACCAGGATGTTGCCTGGTTTGGAGGGAAGGTCTTATGAGAAAAGACTGAGGGACTTGAGGTTATTTTCATTAGAGAGAAAAAGGCTAAGAGGTGACCTAATTGAGACATATAAGATGATCAGAGGGTTAGATAGGGTGGATAGTGAGAGCCTTTTTCCTCGGATGGAGATGGATAACACAAGGGGACATAGCTTTAAATTAAGGGGTGGTATTTATAGGACAGATTTTAGAGCTGGGTTCTTTACACAGAGGATAGTAAGGGCGTGGAATGCCCTGCCTGCAGCAGTTGTGGACTCGTCAACTTTAAGGGCGTTCAAATGGTCAGTGGATAGGCATATGGATAGCATTGGAATAGTTTAGGTTAGAGGGTCATAAAATTGGTTCCATTGGTCGGCGCAACATCGAGGGCCGAAGGGCCTGTACAGCGCTGTAATGTTCTATGCTGCAGGCACGGCATTCCACGCCCTTATTACCCTCTGAGCAAAGAACCTACCTTTGACATCCGTCCTATATCTGTCACTCCTCAATTTAAAGCTGTGTCCCCTCGTGCTAGCTTTCTCCATCCTAGGAAAAAGGCTATCACTGTCCACCCTATCCAAACCTCTAGTCATCTTATATGCCTCTATTAAGTCACCTCTTAACCTTTTCTCTGAACAAAACAGCCTCAAGTCGTTCAGCCTTTTCTCATAGGACCTGCCCTCCATACCAGGCAACATCCTGGTAAACCTCCTCTGTACCCTCTCCAATGCCTCCACATCTTTCTTATAATGTGGCGACCAGAACTGCACACAATACTCCAAGTGCGGCCGCACTAGAGTTTTGTACAGTTGCAACATAACCTCGCGGCTCCGAAATTCAATCCCTCTCCAATAAAAATAACACACCGTACACCTTCTTAACAACTTTATCAACCTGGGTGCCAATTTTCAGGGATCTATGCACACAGACACCGAGATCTCCCTGCTCAGCGACACTACCAAGTATCTTTCCGTTAGCCCAATACTCAGTACTTGAGTGTCATCAGCAAATTTCCTAACCTACCCTTCTACATCCTCACCCAGGTCATTTATAAAAATGACAAACAGCAGTGGCGCCAAAACAGATCACTGTGGTACTTCACTAGCAACTGAACAAAGAACAATGAACAAAACAGCACGGGAAACAGGCCCTTCGGCCCAACGAGCCTGCACCGCCACCCCGATGTTCCCATCTCTACACGCAATCCCTATCCATGTTTATAGATCTATGGATTAAAAACCAAATTTGAGACAATTTAGGGAGAATCTGTTTTGCCAATTAGCCTAAGAGCACATCTTTGGGATGTGGGAGGAAACCGGAGCACCCGGAGAAAACCCACGCAAGCATGGGGAGAATGCGCAAACTCCCACAGACACAGCCCAAATCCATGTATCTGCACAGCACAGCGATAGTCACTGAGCTGTCGTGTTGCCCATCAAATGGTCCCAGGTCAAGCGTACACTAATGACGTGAAGCACTAGGATACTCTCGAAAAAAAATCCAAGAGCAGCCCTCTCACGACCCATCGCGTGTATGTCCCTCGTTAGACAACAAGGTGGACCAAAGCACCTGTAGGATAAAAACAAGTACATCAATATCATCATCTATTTACACACTTCCCAGGGACTCCCAAGGCTCATGATCCCTATTTTAAATCAGTTTTCCATATCTCCTGAAATACATCACCTCACATTTATCAGGATTGAATTCCATCTGCCATCTATCTGCCCAAGCTACCAGCCTATCTATGTCCTGCTGCATCGCCTGACAATGCTCCTCACTATCCGCAAGTCCAGCCATCTTTGTATCGTCTGCAAACTTGCTGATCACTCCACTTATTCCCTCTTCCAAGTCATTTATATATATTACAAATAGAAGAGGTCCCAGTACCGAGCCCTGCGGCACACCACTAGTGACCGACCTCCAGTTAGAGAAACACCCTTCCACTATTACTCTCTATCTCCTATTACCAAGCCAGTTACTTATCCATCTAGCGACCTGTCCTTGTATCCAATGAGCCTTGACCTTCTCAACTAACCTCCCATGAGGGACTTTGTCAAACGCCTTACTAAAATCCACATAGACAACATCAACGGCTCGCCCTTCGTCCACCGTTTTCGTCACCTCCTCAAAAAATTCTACCAGATTTATAAGGCACGACCTCCCCTTAACAAATCCATGCTGCGTATCCCTAATCAGATCACAACGCTCTAAGTGCCTATACATCCTATCTCTAAGAATCCGCTCCAACAGCTTCCCTACCACTGATGTCAAGCTGAAGTTTAGGATGAACATTTCCCATCAACCACCACAGCCCGCGCTCCTCACCCAGCTCGCACACAGCCCGCGCTCCTCACCCAGCTCGCACACAGCCCGCGCTCCTCACCCAGCTCGCACACTGGCTTGGTAATAGGAGATAGAGAGTAATAGTGGAAGGGTGTTTCTTTACTCAAAGAGTGATTAGGGAGTGGAATGCCCTGCCTGCAGCTGTTGTGGATGCGCCAAGTTTGGTGGCGTTTAAGAGGTTAGTTGATAAGTATATGGATGAGAAGGGAATGGTTTAGTTAGGAGGGGCATTGCTTTATTTTGGTCGCACAACATCGAGGCCGAAGGGCTTCGTGCGTATTGTTCGTTCTATCTATGTCACAGCCGCGCCTCACCCACGCACCCCGCCCCCCCCCGCACAAGCCCGCGCTCCCACCAGCTCCCCACCAGCCCGCGCTCCTCACCCACTCGCACAAGCCCGCGCTCCTCACCCACCTCGCACACAGCCCGCGCTCCTCACCCACCTCGCACACAGCCCGCGCTCCTCACCCACCTCGCACACAGCCCGCGCTCCTCACCCAGCTCGCACACAGCCCGCGCTCCTCACCCAGCTCGCACACAGCCCGCGCTCCTCACCCACCTCGCACACAGCCCGCGCTCCTCACCCACCTCGCACACAGCCCGCGCTCCTCACCCACCTCGCACACAGCCCGCGCTCCTCACCCAGCTCGCACACAGCCCGCGCTCCTCACCCAGCTCGCACACAGCCCGCGCTCCTCACCCACCTCGCACACAGCCCGCGCTCCTCACCCAACTTATGCACAATGTCCCATGTATAGCTTGCACACAGTCTGGGTTCATCCCCCATCTCGTGCATGTTCCGCGTCCTGCACACAGCTCGCATGCAGTGTGCATCTCACACTCACCTCATGCAAACAATCCACGTAAAGCACAGAGCTCACGCACAGTCCATGCCCCATACCCAGGTCATGCCCAGTCTGCATAACGCACTGAGGTTGCACACAATCCATGTCTCACACCCAGCGTGCGCATAGACCATACGTGGCACCCAGCTTGTTGAATCCACATTCCTCATCCAGCTTGTGCACAGTCCACACCCCACATCCAACCTGTCCACACAGTCAGCATCCTGCATTCAGCCCACGCACAGTCCACATCTCGCACACAGCTCGCGCACAGTCCACGTCCAACATCCAGCTCGCGCATTTTCCACAATGCGCACACAATCAAACACGTCGGTTTACGCAGGACAGGACGCACTGTGTCTCCGGCTTTGTACGGTGTTGATCCTTTACCCCCAGCAATGCTGAAGCCCAGCCCCTTGTCATTGCGTGCCAGTGAGGTGGAAAACTGCAGCCGTACGATCCCGTCATCAGGCTGCTCGAGGAAGCGGAGGCCTGTGCGTCGATCCCTCGGAGCATAATCATCTTCGGGCCGCAGAGGGGTCATGGTAATGGCATTTTCGGGTTCCACCATCCTCTCGCGAAGGACTGACATCGTTACTGAACCCCCTGAGCTCCGCAGTGCCTCCACTGCTCTGTGATGCTCAGCATCTTGCAGACACACACCATTTACCTGCACAAAGCAACGGCAGACACAAGATTAACACAGTTATTAACACCCTTTATCCAGGGACGGGCAGGGGAGGGGGCGCGCGGGCAGAGGGGGGGGGCGCGGGGAGCACGGGAAGAGGGGGGGCACGGGAAGGGGGGGGGGCACGGGAAGGGGGGGGCACGGGAAGAGGGGGGGCGCAGGCAGTGGAGGGTCGTGGGGAGAGAGAGAGCGCAGGGATAGGGGGGACAGGCAAAGATAGCGAGAGACAAAGAGAGTTAGTGAGAGACAGGGTAGAATGGCACACTTCATGCATGTCAGACTGAGAGGCAGAGCCTGGTGGCCATCCCAAGGTGGGTGGTGGTCTCGGGTGACCACTGGGGGGTGTCTTGAGCATCCAAGGGTCTTGAGAGGCCCTGGAGGGGGTCCATGGCCGCCCCTTGTTTCGAGGGGAGGGGTTCTCACACCACCTCTGGGTATGAGATACTTTGGCAGCTTCGTGTGGGAAGTGATGAAGACGAGTTTGCGACATTTGCTGACAGGCTCTAAGAATCATATTCAATACCAGCATCTTGCTGACCTCCAGCAGCTTATCTCCAACTCGCACTCCAGCCTGAGCTGCAGGCCCCTCTTCAGAAACCCGTGAGATGAAGATTCCCTGAAACAAACAAAGAACAGTCAGTGACTGTGAGCCAGGGTCACTGAAACATTCTCTCCACACACTGTTGAGACCCAGACTATTCATACAGAACCTCAGCTAACCTTCCAGTGACCTGGGTTTGAATCCTGTCACGGCAGCTGGTGCAATTAGAATTCAATGAAAAATATCTGGAAGGAAGAATGTACTGATGACCGTGAAACCATTGTCGATTCTCAGAGAATCCCATTTGCTTCATTAATGTCCTTTAGGGAAGGAAATCTGCCGCCTTTACCCAGTCTGACGTACATGTGACTCCAGAGCCATAGCAATGTGGTTGGCTCTTCACTGCCACCCAAGTGTAATAGGGATGGACAATAACTGCTGGCCCAGCCAGCAACGCCCATGGCCCAGGAATGAATAAAAACAAAGAATAACCTGTTTCTCATCTAAAGATTGAATAGCAAACCATAACAAGTGGCACTCCCTACACTGGCAGGGGGATTGCAGGGAGAGTGGGTGGGGCGGGCAGGAGGGGGGAGGGCAGGTGGGCCGTGGGGGGGGTGGAGGGCGCGGGGAGAGGGTGGGCCTGGAAGAGGACAGGCGGGCGGGAGCGGGGACAGGGGGGGTTGGGGGCATGGGAAGGGTGTACAAGGTGGGTAAGCACGCAGAGGGCAGGGTGCACAGGAGGGTGGGGTGCAAGGGGAGGCGGGGGGGCGTGGGCAGGGGAGGGAACACGGGGAGATTGGGAAACGCAAGGACGTCAAGGGACACGGGGGGGCTGAGAGGGACATGGGCATAAGGAGGGCAGGAGGTATGTGGGGATGGGGAGGGTGGATGGTATGTGAGAATTGAGGGGTGGGGGAGGGGTGCATGTGGAAGTGGGGTCATGTGGAGAGCGTGAGAAAGCTGCCTAGAAATGCCAGAGAGGAAGAATTGCTTTTGAGTTCTGAAAAATTGAAGAGTTTACAAAGTATGCACTGGTCCATTGAGTCTGGGAAACTGATAATGGAAAATTAGAAAATGGCAGATGAAGTGAACCTTTATTTAGCATCAGTCGTCACAGTAGAAGGTACAGTAACATCCCAGAAAGAGCAGCACATTAGAAATGGGAATGTGGGGAGGAATGTAAACTGTAGAGTGTGTGTGGGGGCAGACAAGGGCCGGGGTCCTGATGGACTTCAAAGGACAAACAGAACTTTAAACCAGGAAGCTGGGGAGAAGGGAAGGGTAAAACTAGGGGAATGGTTGATAGGGAGCAAAGAAGCAGGGTAGCATGTGGGGAGAAGGGTTCAATTACATGGAAAATTACAAACAAATTAAAAGGGAAGGGAACTCAGGTGATGTTAGGATTTAAAATGAATGTATAAAAATTGGCACGAGGGCACTTAATCTGAATGATCGTAGCATTCGAAACAAGGTTAATGAGTTGACGGCACAAATCATTGTGAATGAGTATGATTTGGTGACCATCACACAGACATAGAACACAGAACATTACAGCTCAGAACAGGCCCTTCGGCCTTCGATGTTGCGCCAACCAATAGTAAAAAGCAATGACCCTCTAACCTAAACCATTCTCTTTTCGTCCATAAACTTATCTACTAACCTCTTAAACGCCACCAAACTTGGCGCATCTACAACTGACGCAGGCAGGGCATTCCATACCCTTACCACCCTCTGGGTAAAGAACCTACCTCTGACATCCGTCCTATAACCACCACCCCTTAATTTAAAGCTATGTCCCCTCGTGCTAGCTTTCTCCATCCTAGGAAAAAGGCTATCACTGTCCACCCTATCTAAACCTCTAATCATATGTTTCAATAAAGCATTTCATGGTTTCAGGATGGTCTCGACTGGGAGTTAAATATCCAGGAGTTTCAGACTGTTCGGAGGGATGGACAGGAGGGTAAGGGAAGTGGTGTAGCTCTGATATTTAAGGATGATATCAGGGCAGTAGTGAGAGATGATATGGGTTCTATGAAGAAAAGGGTTGAATCCATTTGGATGGAAATTAGAAATAGTAAGGAGAAAAAGTCACTGATAGGCTTAGTCTATAGGCCACCAAATCATAACATCATGATGAGGCAAAAAATAACTGATGTGTGTAAAACTAGTACAGCAATTACCATGGGGGATTTTAATCTACATAGCAATTGGTCAAACCAGGTCAGTCAAGGCAGCCTTGAGGAGGATTCATAGAACGTATCCGCAAAACCTTCCTTGAACAGTATGTAATGGAACTGAGAAGGGAACAAACTATCATAGACCTGGTCCCTGTGTAATGAGACAGAAATAATTAATGATCTTACAGTTAGGGATCCTCTCGGAAGAAACAATCACAGTATGGTTGAATTTAAAATACTGATGGAGCGTGAGAAGGTAAAATCCAATCCCAGTGTCTTGTGCTTAAAGAGAACTATAAAGGAATGAGGGAGGAATGGCTAAGGTAGGCTGGGAGCAAAAACTTTACAGTGGGACAATTGAGGAACAAGGCAGGACTTCTAAAGCAATCTTTCACAGTGCTCAGCAAAAATATATATCAGTGATAAGGAAGGACTGTAGAAAAAGAGATAATTAGCTATGGATATCTGAGGAAATAGAACATATCAAATTGAAAGAAAATGCATACAAAGTGGCAAAGATTAGTGGGATACAAGAAGATTGGGAAATCCTTAAAGGTCAACAGAAGAAACTTATAAAGAAAAGTAAGATGGGTTATGAGAGTAAACTCAAAATAAAAACAGCTTAGAAAATAAAAACAGAGAGCAAAAGTTTCTACAAATATATAAAACGAAAAAGAGTGGCGAAAGTAAATATTATTGTGCGCAGTTCTGGTCGCCTCACTATAGGAAGGATGTAGAAGCTATTGAAAGGGTTTAGAGGAGATTTACAAGGATGCTGCCTGGATTGGAAGGCAGGCCTTATGAAGATAGGTTGAGGAAGCTGGGACTGTTCTCCCTGGAGAGACGTAGGTTGAGAGGCGACCTGATAGAGGTTTATAAAATGTTGAGAGGCATAGATAGGGTGGATTCTCAGAGACTATTTCCCAGGGCTGAAATGGTCACTACGAGAGGACACAGGTTTAAGGTGCTGGAAGGCAAGTACAGAGAAGATGTTAGGGGTAAGTTTTTCACTCAGAGGGTGGTGAGTGAATGGAATTGGCTGTCATCAGTGGTGGTCGAGGCAAACTCGCTGGGGTCTTTTAAGAGACTTCTGGATGAGTACATGGGATTTAATGGGATTGGGGGTTACAGATAGTTCTATGGCCTGGAAGGTATGGGTATGATCGGCACAACTTGTGGGCCCAAGGACCTGTTTGTGCTGTAGTGTTCTATGTTCATTAGAGAATGAGAAGGGTGATGTAATAACTGGAAATGAGAAATTAGCTGAGGCATTGAACAGGTATTTTGTGTCAATCTTCTCAGTGGAGAAGACAAATAACATGCCAAAAAATGATGACAGGAAGGCTACGACAGGTGAGGACCAATATCATGAAAGAGGTTGGACAAGTTAATGGGGCTAAAGGTAGACAAGTCTCCTGGTCCTGATGGAATGCATCCCAGGTACTAAAAGAGATGGCAGGAGAAATAGCAAATGCACTAATGGTAATTTACTAAAATTTCCTGATTCCCACAGATTGGAAAACTGCAAATGTGATGCCACTGTTTAAAAAAGGTGGTAGACAAAAGGTGAGTAACTATAGACTGGTTAGTTGTGCAAAGGGACCTGGGTGTCATAGAAACATAGAAAAACTACAGCACAAAGAAGTCCTTCAGCCTAAAAGTTGCGCCAAACATGTCCCTACCTATTAGGCTTACCTATAACCCTCCGTCTTACTAAGTCCCATGTACTCATCCAGAAGTCTCTTAAAAGACCCTATCGAATCCACCTCTACCACCACCGACGGCAGCCGATTCCATTCACTCACCACCCTCTGAGTGAAAAACTTACCCCTAACATCTCCTCTGTACTTACCCCCCAACACCTTAAACCTGTGTCCTCTCGTGTCTTTGTGCAGGAATCACAAGGAGTTGGTTTACAGGTGCTGCAAGTAATTAAGAAGGCAAATGGAATTTTGTCCCTCATTGCTAGAGGGATGAAGTTTAAAAACAGTGAGGTTATGTTGCAGCTGTATAAGGTGCTGGTGAGGCCACACCTGGAGTTACTGTGTACAGTTTTGGTCTCCTCACTTGAGAAAGGATATACTGGCACTGGAGGGGGGGCAGAGGAGATTCACTAGGTTGATTCTGGAGTTGAGAGGGTTGGTTTATGAGGAGACTGAGTAGACTGGGGCTATACTCATTGGAATTCAGAAGAATGAGGGAAGATCTTATAAGATTATGAAGGGAATAGATAAGATTTAAGGGGTATGGTGGAGCTGAGTCCATGAAAAGATCAGCCATGATCTTATAATGGTGGAGCAGGCTCAGGGGGGCCAAATGGCCTACTCTTGCTCCTAGTTCTTATGTTCTAAGTCTTGAGTCTTCAAAGAAGCAGCTTGTGACATATTTGATGTGTTGGTTATTAATTTTCCAAATGTCCCTACATTCGGGTGAAGGTTCCATTAGATTGGAAAATAGCAAATGTAGAAAGGGAGGCAGAAAGTAGGAAACTTCAGACTGTGGGTCACTGTTTGTATGGAGTCTGCACATTTTCCCCATGTCTGCATGGATTTCCTCCAGGTTCTTCAGTTTCCTCTCACAGTCCAAATCTGAGAGGATCAGACTGATTGGCCATGCTAAATTGCCCCTTAGTGTTAGGGGGTTAGCAGGGTAAATACACGCAGTTGTGTGGGGGTAGGGCCTGGGTAGGGTGGGTGTCAGTGCAGGCTCGGAAGTTAGTTCCTTTGGGTATAATAAAGTTTGATGCCTGATGTAATTTTCTGCTGGAGTTCAATAAAGCAGATTTGCTGTGTAATAATTCAGCATTTGAGTTTTTGTCCACCAAGTTGAGTTTGAGGGCAAACACATCTGTCATCAGGAAAAGGTTCAAAATCATCATTAAAGGTGTTACAGCAGCATGCTTGGAAAATTCACTGGAGCGACAGAGGTTGAGGGGAAATTTGACAGAAGTCTACAAGATTATGAGAGGCATGGACAGAGTGGATAGTCAGAAGCTTTTTCCCAGGGTAGAAGAGTCAATTACAAGGGAGCACAGGTTTAAGGTGCGAAGGGCAAGGTTTACAGAAGATGTACGAGGCAGATTTTTTACAGACAAGGGGCATCTTGACAAATCCATGAATAGGATGGGAACAGGGGGATACGGTCCCTGGAAGGGGAGGGGGTTTTAGTTCAGTCGGGGGCAGCATGGTCGGGGCAGACTTGGAGGGGCCGAAGGGCCTGTTCTGGTGCTGTAATTTTCTTTGTTCTTTGAGTGAGGAGGGGGAGGGGGCAGGAGTGGGGAGGGTGAGGAAGTGAGGAGGGAAAAGGTGAAGAAGTGGGGAGAGGGAAGGGGAGGGGCAGAGGGAGGGGATGAGGGAAGGAGTGGGGAGAGAATAGTTTTCTCGACAATGTGCTACAATCTGATGGATGAAGAGTTTGAATCTGTCTGCTTACCTCATCCTCCCCCTTGTACGGCGTGGAACCTTTTCCTCCAGCGATACTGATGCCCAGGCCACCAGTCTGACGATGAATTGTTAGTGTTAGCTACAGACACAACAGGAAGATGTTAGCACAACTCATCACTGACTGTTAAATATCATTCTGTCCTAACCCCATATACATTCCTTATTGGTGACATACAGAGCTGAAAGCTGCAGCTTGGGGTAGCTCATACCCCCACATGCACAAACTCACTGATTCATTGTCTTCCAACTACTGACACGCACACATACACACACACAGACAGAATAATATCCACTCATAATCACATCCATTCAGTTCCCCAGCTAGACCCTAACCAAACACAGTCACGTCACAGAAAAACAGCAACAGAAGAGGCTCTTGGAGCTCTGAAGAGTTATCTGGGTTTGGAACAATAACCATATCTTTTCTCCCCACTGCTGCAACCAGACATGCTGAACTTTTCCAACACTTTCTGTTTTGGTTCAAACTCAATCCATTCTCTCCAGTTTCAGTGACCACCTGTCCCTTCATTCCCATTTTGTGCTGATTACCAAACAAGAATCCCAAGATTCCAGTTTGAAAACTCTGACCCATCCCAGTGTTATGTAGGAGAAAGTTCCACATGTGCTCTATCCCAGAAAGAAACTGGGACTATCAGCCTGTACTGACTGGCTCTAAATTGATTGCCATGTCTGTTTGTTACAAACACGGCCAATAGATATACAGTACTCTTCCAAATTACCCTGTCAATTCATTCACACAGTTTAAACCCTCAGATAGAACAACCTCAAACTTTTAAACTCCACTAACATGGTGTGTAGATCTGAGCAGGTAAACCCCAGTTACTGGAGGGTCAGTGTTGTGGGTGGTCTGAGAGACAGTGTCCAGTTACTGGAGGGTCAGTGTTCTGGGGGGTCTGAGGGACAGTGCCCAGTTACTGGAGGGTCAGTGTTGTGGGTGGCCTGAGGGACAGTGCCCAGTTACTGGAGGGTCAGTGTTGTGGGTGGTCTGAGGGACAGTGTCCAGTTACTGGAGGGTCAGTGTTGTGGGGGGTCTGAGGGACAATGTCCAGTTACTGGAGGGTCAGTGTTGTGGGGGGTCTGAGGGACAATGTCCAGTTACTGGAGGGTCAGTGTTGTGGGTGGTCTGAGAGACAGTGTCCAGTTACTGGAGGGTCAGTGTTGTGGGGGGTCTGAGGGACAGTGTCCAGTTACTGGAGGGTCAGTGTTGTGGGGGGTCTGAGGGACAGTGTCCAGTTACTGGAGGGTCAGTGTTGTGGGGGGTCTGAGGGACAGTGTCCAGTTACTGGAGGGTCAGTGTTGTGGGTGGTCTGAGGGACAGTGTCCAGTTACTGGAGGGTCAGTGTTGTGGGTGGTCTGAGGGACAATGTCCAGTTACTGGAGGGCAGTGTTGTGGGTGGTCTGAGGGACAGTGTCCAGTTACTGGAGGGTCAGTGTTGTGGGTGGTCTGAGGGACAAGTCCAGTTACTGGAGGGTCAGTGTTGTGGGTGGTGAGGGACAATGTCCAGTTACTGGAGGGTCAGTGTTGTGGGGGTCTGAGGGACAGTGTCCAGTTACTGGAGAGTGAGTGTTGTGGGGGTCTGAGGGACAATGTCCAGTTACTGGAGAGTCAGTGTTGTGGGTAGTCTGAGAGACAGTGTCCAGTTACTGGAGGGTCAGTGTTGTGGGGGGTCTGAGGGACAGTGTCCAGTTACTGGAGGGTCAGTGTTGTGGGGGGTCTGAGGGACAGTGTCCAGTTACTGGAGGGTCAGTGTTGTGGGGGGTCTGAGGGACAGTGTCCAGTTACTGGAGGGTCAGTGTTGGGGGTCTGAGGGACAGTGTCCAGTACTGGAGGGTCAGTGTTGTGGGGGGTCTGAGGGACAGTGTCCAGTTACTGGAGGGTCAGTGTTGTGGGTGTTGCTATGGGCAGTCTGAGAGAACTTACTTTTGGTGTCAGCCAATAACATCCAACAACCAATTGGCTTAAAAGAGTCAACTTGAAAGAACCAATCCACAAAGAGAACAGGATTAACAGCAACCAATAGGCATGAAGAAGGGGCAGGGATTAACCAATCGGGGAGGCAAACAAAGCGAAGGAATGATCAATAGAAGGGAGAATATTGAGAAGGAGGCTCGAGGGAGCGATGATCTTGCTCAGAATGCATGTCCACATGTCCCTGAAAGTGGCTGGACAGCTGAACAAGGTATTCTTTTTTGGATGAGGTATTGAATACCAAATCAGGGACATAATGATAGGACTTCATAAAATGCTGGTGAGACCACAATTGTAGTATTGTGTGCAATTCTGGTCACCACATTACAGGAAGAATCTAATTGCCCCAGAGAGAGTGCAGAGGAGATTTCTAAGAATGTTGCCAGTGCTGGAAAGCGTAATTATGAGGGAAGGTTGGATAGGCTACCGTTGTTTCCCTTTGAACCAGATGCGGAGATGCCACCGTTGGACTGGGCTAAGCACAGTAAGAAGTCTCATAAAACCAGGTCCAATAGATTTATTTGAGCAGAAACATCCAGACTCACCTGATGAAGGAGCGACACTCTGAAAGCTTGTGCTACCAAATAAGCCTGTTGGATTTTGACCTGGTATTGTGAGATTTCTGTCCTTTCAACAAAGCAGGCTAATGCACCTTTTTGGCAGTGACCTAACCGAGGTCGAGAGTGGTGTCTGCAGTTCACGGTCTGAGTTGGTGGTTAATGTTGAAATGCTTGGATCGTTTAACAGGTTCTTGGATCTGTGTCTAAAGCGCTGGAACCTGGAAGGCTACACATTGTACTGGAAAATGGGGATAAAATGAGTAGCTAGTTTCTTTTATTCTCTTTGTTGGCCAGTGCAGAGAGGATGGGCCGAATGGCCTCTCTGCAGTGTAACCTATTTGTATAATTCTAATAGACTAGAGTGGTACACTGACTGATCTCTGGGCTGGAGAGGGTGTGTGTGTATGTGAAAGGTAGCTTGGTATGGGGCAGAGACAACAGATGTCAAATCTGATCCACATTTAACTTTGATCAGATCAGTGGCATCAAGCTAGCATTGCTGTCTCTGAAGGTGGTAAATATCATACACGAGGCAGGCGAGATCATTCTATATTCTTGCAGCAAGAGACTGTACCGAAGTTGCAGAAAGAGAGAAGTAGCTGTTCCAGAGGATTGAATGAGTAGGCAGAGCAGAGATTACTGATTCTTAAGAAGAGGCGGGGGATTGACCTCAGGCTCAGTCAGAAACAACAGCTGACAGTACAGTGGGCATTACTGAGAATCATTACAGCACAGGAGGATATTTAGTCCATTCACTGCCAGTTCTCTGTACAGTATTCCAGTCACTCTTATTTCCCACTCATAGACCTCTGGACTTAGACCTCGGAGCAATGGCAGGCCATTCAGCCCATCAACCGTGCTCACCATTGATTAAGATCAAGGCTTTGGGTGAATCTCAGCATCGCTTTGCTGTCCATTTCTGAAACCCTGCAATTCATTCCATTCAAATACCAATTCACTTCCCTTCAAACAGCCCAATAGGAAGAGTTTTCCTTGTCCACTTTATCTAAACCTGTCACAATCTTGTACACCTTTACCCAAACTCCTCTCACTCTCCTTTGCTCCAAGCAGAGCAATCCCAGCTTCTCCACCTGAACCTTGTAACTAAAATCCCTCATCCCTGGAACCAGGGTCATAAGTAGAACATAGAACACTACAGCACAAACAGGTCCTTCAGCCCACAAGTGTGCCGATCATACCCATATCTACTAGGCCATCTGTAACTCCCAATCCCATTAGATCCCATGTATTCATCCAGTCGTCATTTAAAAGACCCCAGCGAGTTTCCCTCTACTACCACTGACGGCAGCCGATTCCATTCAATCACCACCCTCTGAGTGAAAAACTTACCCCTAATATCTCTCCTCTGTACTTACTCCCCAGCACCTTAAATCTGTGTCCTCTCGTAGCGACCATTTCAGTCCTGAGAAATAGCCTCCGAGAATCCATCCTATCTATTCCTCTCAACATCTTATACACCTCTATCAGGTCGCCTCTCAACCTTCATCTCTCCAGGGAAAAGAGACCCAGCTCTCTCAACCTATGGGTAATTATTAGGAGGAGGGGTAAGAAGCAATCGGGGAGACAATCCCCTGGGGCTGTTCCCCTCCAAAACAAGTTTTCTGTCCTGGAGGCTACAGTTGAGGAAGAATCAACTGGAGATGACCAAAGGGAGCAGGTCTCTGGGGGTGAGCCTGCTGTGAATGCTCAGGTGGGTAGGGGAAATAAGAGATTGGGCCTAGTTATAGGAGACTCCATAGTTAGAGGGACAGATAGGAGGGTAAATAGTAATAAACAGGACTCAGGGCTGGTGTGTTGCCTCCCAGGGGCTGGAGTCCAGGATGTCACACAGCGGGTTTTTAAGATTCTTAAGGGAGAGGGGAGTCAGCCCCAAGTCATAGTTCATGTAGGGACACATGATATAGGAAGGACAAGGGAAGGGGATATCTAGAGGTGAGGCTACATTGGATTTGGTGCTGGGCAATGAGCCAGACCAGGTGTTAGACTTGGAAGTTGGTGAACATTTTGGTGATAGTGACCACAATTCGGTTACGTTCACCTTAGTGATGGATAGGGATAGGCATGAAGCTGGGGGCAGTAGTTATAGCTGGGGGAAGGGTAATTATGAGGCCATCAGGAGAGAATTAGGGTGCATAGATTGGACTAGGAAACTACAGGGACTGGGAACATCTGGAATGTGGTGCTTATTCAAGGAGCAGCTGCTGCGAGTCCTTGATAAGTATGTCCCTGTCAGGCAAGGAGGAAATGGTCGAGTAAGAGAGCCTTGGTGTACGAAAAAAGTTGATTTGCTGGTTAAGAAGAAAAAGGAGGCTTATGTCAGGATGAGGCTTGAAGGCTCAGATAGTGCAATGGATAGCTATAGATTAGCCAGGAAGGAGGTAAAAAGTGAATTGAGGAGAGCTAAGAGGGGACACGAGAAGATGTTGGCTGATAGGATTAAGGAGAATCCTAAAGCTTTCTTTCGATATGTTAAGAATAGAAGATTGGTTAGGGCAAGATTAGGGCCAGTCATAGACAGCAGTGGGAAGTTGTGCGTGGAGCCTGAAGAGATTGGTGAGGCACTGAATAAATATTTCTCTTCGGTATTCACGCAGAGTGCTGGAAATGTAGCTATGGAGAACACTGAGGTACAGGGTTGCAAATTGGGAAGTATTGTAGTAGATAGGGAGGATGTGCTAGAAATTCTCGAGGGTTTGAAGTTGGATAAGTCCCCTGGGCCGGACGGGATTTACCCTAGGATTCTCTGGGAGGCAAGAGAGGAGATTGCAGAGCCTCTGGCTCTGATCTTCAGGTCCTCGTTGGTTACGGGTGTGGTTCCGGAGGACTGGAGGATAGCGAATGTGGTCCCATTGTTCAAGAAGGGGAAGAGAGACCTTCCAGGGAATTATAGGCCAGTGAGTCTTACTTCTGTTGTGGGCAAAGTATTGGAGAGAATTATTAGGGATAGGATTTATAGTTATTTAGAGAGAAATGAATTGATGGGGGATAGTCAGCATGGTTTTGTGAAGGGTAGGTCGTGCCTTACTAACCTCATTGAGTTTTTTGAGAAAGTGACCAGAGAGGTGGATGGGGGTAAGGCGGTTGATGTAGTATATATGGACTTTAGTAAGGCGTTTGATAAGGTGGCCCATGGAAGACTTCTACAGAAAATGCAGATGTGTGGAATAGAGGGTGATTTAGCTAATTGGATTAGGAATTGGCTAGCAGATAGAAGACAGAGGGTGGTGGTTGATGGGAGATATTCATAGTGGAGTTCGGTGACAAGTGGTGTGCCTCAGGGGTCTGTTTTGGGGCCCCTGCTGTTTGTAATTTTTATAAATGATCTGGATGAGGGTATTGAGGGATGGATCAGTAAATTTGCAGATGATACTAAAGTTGGTGGAGTGGTAGATAGGGAAGAGGGGTGTTTTAGTTTACAGAGTGACTTGGACAAGTTGCAGAGCTGGGCCGAGAGGTGGCAAATGGAGTTTAATGTGGAAAAGTGTGAGTAATGCACTTTGGCAGGAACAATAAATGTGTAGAGTATAGGGCTAATGGTAGGGCTCTTAATAGTGTTGAGGAACAGAAGGATCTTGGTGTAATGTGTCAATAGATCCCTGAAAGTAGGCAGTCAAGTGGATAAAGTTGTTAAGAAGGCTTATGGAGTCTTAGCTTTTATTGGTAGGGGGATTGAATTTAGGAGCCGCAGCATCATGTTGCAACTGTACAAAACTCTAGTGCGGCCGCACTTGGAGTATTGTGTGCAGTTCTGTTCCCCACATTATAAGAAAGATGTGGAGGCATTGGAGAGGGTACAGAGGAGGTGTACCAGGATGTTGCCTGGTATGGAGGGCAGGTCCTATGAAGAGAGGTTGAAGGATTTGAGGTTGTTTTCGTTAGAAAGGAGGCGGCTAAGAGGGGATCTTATTGAAGCATATAAGATGATTAGAGGTTTATATAGGGTGGACAGTGATAGCCTTTTTCCTAGGATGGAGAAAGCTAGCACGAGGGGACACAGCTTTAAATTAAGGGGTATGAGTTATAGGATGGAGATCAGAGGTAGGTTCTTTACTCAAAGAGTGATTAGGGAGTGGAATGCCCTGCCTGCAGCTGTTGTAGATGCGCCAAGTTTGGTGGCGTTTAAGAGGTTAATTGATAAGTATATGGAAGAGAAGGGAATGGTTAGTTTGGAGGGGCATTGCTTTTTATTTTGGTCGGCACAACATCGAAGGCCGAAGGGCCTGTTCTGTGCTGATTGCTTCTATGTTCTAAACAGAAATTTATGGAGTTGAGGTGGAAGCTTAGGGCAAAACAGACAGAATGGTTATCTCTGGACTCCTGCCTGTGCCAAGGGATAGTTTAGAGAAGAACAGAGACAGGGAATGTTTGAACTCGTGGCTGCAGGGATGGTGCAGGAGGGAGGGGTTCAGGTTCCTGAACAACTGGGACTCATTCTGGGATAGGTGGGACCTCTACAAGAGAGATGGTCTACACCTGAACCAGAGGGGAACTAACATCTTGGGGGGAAAATTTGCAAAGGCTATACAGGGGGCTTTAAACTGATTCAGAGAGGGGGGTGGGATCCTGAGTAGTTGGGGTGCTAAGAGGGATGAGAGTAAGGGGGTCTCTTACTCTCATAGAGGAGAACTGCAAAACACAGCAGCGTACGGGTGGGGTAGGGCATGGTTTGAAATGCGTATACTTTAATGCAAGGAGTATTCGCAATAAGGGGAGGAACTTGCAGCTTGGATCAGTACCTGAACTTCGCATGCAACATTGTGGCATTCAGAGCACATGCGATAGAGCAGGGACAGGACATGGATGTTGCAGGTTCCGGGTACAAATGTTTAGCCATAGCAGTAGAGGGAAGAGGTAGAAAGTGGGGAGGCAGTGGATTATTAGTCAAAAGACTTTATCACAGTGACAGAAAAGAAGTTTGATGAGGACTTATCTGTTGAGGTAGTATGGGATGAGATTAGAAACAGGAAAGGAGAGGTCACCCTGTTGGGAGTCTTTTATAGACCTCCTAAAAGTTCTAGAGAGGTAGAGGAAAGGATTGCAAAGTCAATCCTGGACAGGAGTGAAAGCAATAGGGTAATTGTTATGGGGGACTTTAACTTTACTAATATTGATTGGAATAGCTATAGCTCTAGCTCGTTAGAGGGGTCAGTTTTCGTACAAAGTGTGCAGGAAGGTTTTTTGACTCAGTATGTAGATAGGCCAACTAGAGGTGAGGCTACATTGGATTTGTGCTGGGCAATGAGCCAGACCAGGTGTTAGGCTTGGAAGTTAGTGAACATTTTGGTGATAGTGACCACAATTCTGTTACGTTCACCTTAGTGATGGACAGGGATAGGCATGAAGCTGGGGGCAGTAGTTATAGCTGGGGGAATGGTAATTATGAGGCCATAAGGAGAGAATTAGGGTGCATAGATTGGACTAGGAAAATACAGGGACTGGGAACATCTGAAATGTGGAGCTATTCAAGGAGCAGCTGCTGCAAGTCCTTGATAAGTATGTCCCTGTCAGGCAAGGAGGAAACGGTCGAGTAAGAGAACCTTGGTGTACGAAAAAAGTTAATTCGCTGGTTAAAAGGAAAAAGGAGTCTTATGTCAGGATGAGGCTTGAAGGCTCGGTTAGTGCAATGGATAGCTATAGATTAGCCAGGAGGGAGCTAAAGAGTGAGTTGAGGAGAGCTAAGAGGTGGACATGAGAAGACTTTGGCTGATAGGATCAAGGAGAATCCTAAAGCTTTCTTTAGATATGTTAAGAATAGAAGATTGGTTAGGGCAAGATTAGGCCCAGTCAGAGACAGCAGTGGGAAGTTGTGCGTGGAGCCTGAAGAGATTGGAGAGGCACTGAACAAATATTTCTCTTCGGTATTCACGCAGGGAGATGTAAATGTAGTTGTGGAGAACACTGGGATACAGGGTTGTAAACTGGAAAGTAGTGAAGTAGATAAGGAGGAATTTAGGGAGTGATGCCCTGCCTGCAGTGTGTGTGTAGAATGCTCCAAGTTGGTGGGCGTTTTAAGGGTTAATTGATAAGTATATGGAAGAGAAGGGAATGGTTTAGTTTGGAGGGGCATTGCTTTTTATTTTGGTCGGCACAACATCGAAGGCCGAAGGGCCTGTTCTGTGCTGTATTGTTCTATGTTCTAAACAGAAATTTATGGAGTTGAGGTGGAAGCTTAGGGCCAAAACTGGCAGAGTGGTTATCTCTGGACTCTTGCCTGTGCCAAGGGATAGTTTAGAGAAGAACAGAGACAGGGAATGTTTGAACTCGTGGCTGCGGGGATGGTGCAGGAGGGAGGGGTTCAGGTTCCTGAACAACTGGGACTCATTCTGGGATAGGTGGGACCTCTACAAGAGAGATGGTCTACACCTGAACCAGAGGGGAACTAACATCTTGGGGGGAAAATTTGCAAAGGCTATGCAGGGGGCTTTAAACTGATTCAGAGAGGGGGGTGGGATCCTGAGTAGTTGGGGTGCTAAGAGGGATGAGAGTAAGGGGGTCTCTTACTCTCATAGAGGAGAACTGCAAAACACAGCAGCGTACGGGTGGGGTAGGGCATGGTTTGAAATGCGTATACTTTAATGCAAGGAGTATTCGCAATAAGGGGGAGGAACTTGCAGCTTGGATCAGTACCTGGAACTTCGATGTTGTGGCCATTTCAGAGACATGGATAGAGCAGGGACAGGAATGGATGTTGCAGGTTCCGGGGTTCAAATGCTTTAGTCGGAGTAGAGGGGGAGGTAGAAGGGGGGGAGGAGTGGCATTATTAGTCAAAGACTGTATCACAGTGACAGAAAAGAAGTTTGATGAGGACTTGTCTGTTGAGGTAGTATGGGCTGAGATTAGAAACAGGAGAGGAGAGGTCACCCTGTTGGGAGTCTTTTATAGACCTCCTAAAAGTTCTAGAGAGGTAGAGGAAAGGATTGCAAAGTCGATCCTGGACAGGAGTGAAAGTAATAGGGTAATTGTTATGGGGGACTTTAACTTTACTAATATTGATTGGAATAGCTATAGCTCTAGCTCGTTAGAGGGGTCAGTTTTCGTACAAAGTGTGCAGGAAGGTTTTTTGACTCAGTATGTAGATAGGCCAACTAGAGGTGAGGCTACATTGGATTTGGTGCTGGGCAATGAGCCAGACCAGGTGTTAGGCTTGGAAGTTAGTGAACATTTTGGTGATAGTGACCACAATTCGGTTACGTTCACCTTAGTGATGGATAGGGATAGGCATGAAGCTGGGGGCAGTAGTTATAGCTGGGGTAAGGGTAATTATGAGGCCATCAGGAGAGAATTAGGGTGCATAGATTGGACTAGGAAACTACAGGGACTGGGAACATCTGGAATGTGGAGCTTATTCAAGGAGCAGCTGCTGCGAGTCCTTGATAAGTATGTCCCTGTCAGGCAAGGAGGAAATGGTCGAGTAAGAGAACCTTGGTGTACGAAAAAAGTTGATTTGCTGGTTAAAAGGAAAAAGGAGGCTTATGTCAGGATGAGGCTTGAAGGCTCGTTAGTGCAATGGATAGCTATAGATAGCCAGGAGGGAGCTAAAGAGTGAGTTGAGAAGAGCTAAGAGAGGACACGAGAAGACTTTGGCTGATAGGATTAAGGAGAATCCTAAAGCTTCTTTAGATATGTTAAGAATAGAAGATTGGTTAGGGCAAGATTAGGGCCAGTCAGAGACAGCAGTGGGAAGTTGCGTGTGGAGCCTGAAGAGATTGGAGAGGCACTGAACAAATATTTCTCTTCGGTATTCACGCAGGGAGATGTAAATGTAGTTGTGGAGAACACTGAGGTACAGGGTTGCAAACTGGAAAGTATTGAAGTAGATAGGGAGGATGTGCTAGATATTCTTGAGGGTTTGAAGTTAGATAAGTCCCCTGGGCCGGACGGGATTTATCCTAGGATTCTCTGGGAAGCAAGAGAGGCGATTGGAGAGCCTCTGGCTCTGATCTTCAGGTCGTTGTTGGTTACGGGTATAGTTCCGGAAGACTGGAGGATAGCGAATGTGGTCGCATTGTTCAAGAAGGGGAAGAGAGACTTTCCAGGGAATTATACGCCGTGAGTCTTACTTCTGTTGTGGGCAAAGTATTAGAAAGAATTATTAGGGATAGGATTTATAGTTATTTAGAGAGAAATGAATTGATTGGGGATAGTCAGCATGGTTTTGTGAAGGGTAGGTCGTGCCTTACTAACCTTATGGAGTTTTTTGAAAAAGTGACCAAAGAGGTGGATGGGGGTAAGGCAGTTGATGTGGTATATATGGACTTTAGTAAGGCGTTCGATAAGGTGGCCCATGGAAGGCTTCTGCAGAAATGCAAATGTATGGGATAGAGGGTGATTTAGCTAATTGGATTAGGAATTGGCTAGCGGATAGAAGACAGAGGGTGGTGGTTGATGGGAGATATTCATCGTGGAGTTCGGTGACAAGTGGTGTACCTCAGGGGTCTGTTTTGGGGCCCCTGCTGTTTGTAATTTTTATAAATGATCTGGATGAGGTTATTGAAGGATGGATTAGTAAATTTGCAGATGACACTAAAGTCGGTGGAGTGGTAGATAGGGAAGAGGGGTGTTATAGTTTGCAGAGGGACTTGGACAAGTTGCAGAGCTGGGCCGAGAGGTGGCAAATGGAGTTTAATGTGGAAAAGTGTGAGGTAATGCACTATGGCAGGAATAATAAATGTGTAGAGTATAGGGTAATGGTAGGATTCTTAGTAGTCGTGATGAACAGAGGGATCTTGGTGTGTATGTGCATAGATCCCTGAAAGTAGGCAGTCAAGTCGATAAGGTTGTTAAGAAGGCATATGGAGTCTTAGCTTTTATTGGTAGGGGAATTGAATTTCGGAGCCGCAAAGTCATGTTGCAACTATACAAAACTCTAGTGCGGCCGCACTTGGAGTATTGTGTGCAGTTCTGGTCCCCACATTATAAGAAAGATGTGGAGGCATTGGAGAGGGTACAGAGGAGGTTTACCAGGATGTTGCATGGTATGGAGGGCAGGTCTTATGAAGAGAGGCTGAGGGATTTGAGGTTGTTTTCGTTAGAAAGAAGGCGGCTAAGAGGAGACCGTATTGAAACATATAAGATGATTAGAGGTTTAGATAGGGTGGACAGTGATAGCCTTTTTCCTAGGATGGAGAAAGCTAGCACGAGGGGGACACAGCTTTAAATTAAGGGGTGATAGTTATAGGACGGATATCAGAGGTAGGTGCTTTACCCAGAGGGTGGTTAGGGAGTGGAATGCCCTGCCTGTGGCAGTTGTAGATGCGCCAAGTTTGGTGGCGTTTAAGAGGTTAGTTGATAAGTTTATGGGAGAGAAGGGAATGGTTTAGGTTAGAGGGTCATTGCTTTTTTCATAATTGGTCGGCGTAACATTGAAGGCCGAAGGGCATGTTCTGCACTGTAATGTTCCACGTTCTATGTTCTATCTTCATAAGGCCTGCCTCCCAATCCAGGCAGCATCCTTGTAAATCTCCTTTGCACCCTCTCAATAGCTTCCACATCCTTCCTATAGCGAGGCAACCAGAACTGCACAAAATACTCCAAGTGGGGTCTGACAAGGGTCTAATAAAGTTGCAGCATTATCTCCTGACTCCTAAACTCAATTCCTCGATTGATGAAGGCCAGTACACCATACGCCTTCTTGACCACATTTTCCACCTGCGAGGCCGATTTAAGAGTCCCATGGACCCAGACCCCAAGATCCTTCTGCTCCTCAACACTGCCAAGACTCCTACCCTTGATATTATACTGCTTCATCCCATTGGTCCTGCCAAAATGGACCACCACACATTTATCCACATTGAAGTCCATCAGCCACTTCTCCGCCCAGTCTTGCATCCTATCTATGACTCGCTGCAACTTCAGACATCCCTCCAGACTATCCACAACACCACCGACCTTTGTATCGTCGGCGAACTTACTAACCCATCCCTCCACTTCCTCATCCAGGTCATTTATGAAAATGACAAACAGCAGGGATCCCAGAACAGATCCCTGGGGCACTCCACTGGTTACCGACCTCCATGCAGAAATGTAGCCCAATCCGTCAGACAAACCAGCCTCCCATCCAGTGACTCTGTCTACACTTCCTGCTGTCTCGGCAAAGCAGCCAGCATAATTAAGGACCCCACGCATCCCAGACATTGTCTCTTCCACTTCCTTCCGTCGGGAAAAAGATACAAAAATGTGAGGTAATTCACCAACCAACTCAAGAACAGTTTCTTCCTGCTGCTGTCAGACTTTTGAATGGACCTACCTCTCATTACTTCTCTTTCTCTACATCCTAGATAAGACAGTAACACTACATTCTGCACTCTCATTTCCTTCCCTATGAATGGTATGCCAGCGCACAAGAAACAATACTTTTCACTGTATATTAATACATGTGACAATAATAAATCAAATCAAACCATTCGAGCCAATCTTCTCCACACTCTCTCAATGTCGCTTACATCCTTCCGAAAGTTTCAGAAACAAATTCAGGGAACACAGTAAAAGGCTCCTGGAGAGTCTGGAGTTAATTACAGACGCACAGCACACTTTTGTGTTTGGTTAACGTAGTTGAATTTTTTGAGGAAGAGTCAGAGAAGGTTGATGAAGGTTTGATCAGTGAGCTTTGCACAATGGGGTTGGTGTGAGTGTGACACAGTGCTATTCTATCGGAACAAGGACCAGGGAAGAAGAGACCTGGAGTAATTGATACTATCTGATAATAAGCATTTTTGAAAGGTTTAATGGTTTAATCTAAAGGGGTAAAAGTTTAAAGTTTATTTGTGTTACAAGTAGGCTTATATTAACACTGCAATGAAGTTACCGTGAAAATCCACATTCCGGCACCTGTTCCAAACAATGCACCCAAACCAGCGCATCCTTCGGACTGTAGGAGGAAACTGGGGCACCCAGAGGAAACCCATGCAGACACGGAGAAAATGTGCAGACTCGCACAGACAGTGACCCAAGCCGGGAATCGAACCCAGATCCCTGGCTCTGAGAGGCAACAGTGCCTGTGCCACCATGCTCAAAGGCGTGCTGTTTTCCTCATGATCCATGTGGAAGGTGGGGAAAGTTTCCAGTGCCTGGAGCCAGCATGTATGCAGGAAATGTCTCCAGCTGCAGTTCCTGGAAGCTGTGTTTCGGAGCTGGAGGTGCAGTTTGGGGACACTGCGGAGCATCCGCAAGGCAGAGAGGATTGTTGATAGCACGTATAGGGAGGTGCTCACACTGCAGGCTCAGACTCCTCCAGCAGGAAGGGAATGGGTGATCACTAGGCAGAGCAAGAGAGCTATAGGCAGGCATTGCAGCAATCTCTTGTGGCTATTCCCCTATAATGATGTCGAGATGCCGGCGTTTGACTGGGGTAAATGCAGCAAGAAGTCTGACAACACCAGGTCCAAGTCCAATCAATTCACCTGACAGCAAACTGACATCGAAAGCTTGTGAGTTTACTATCAAATAAATCAGTTGGATTTACACATGGTGTTGTCATACTTCTTTACGGTGTGTTTACCCCTGCAAAACAGGTATACTATTTTGATACTACTGAGAGAAATTACACCCAGGAAAAAGCAAAAGTCAGATTCATTACACCACAGATACAGATACAGGTTATAGACAGGTCTGTGGCTTGGTAGGTATGGATATGATCAGTGCAACTTGTGGGCTGAAGGGCCTGTTTGTGCTGTAGTGTTCTATGTTCTATTCTGGAGGGGGAGGGTCAACAGACAGATGTCATGGTTCACATTGGTACAAACAATTTGGACAGTGATAGCCTTTTTCCTAGGATGGAGAAAGCTAGCACGAGGGGACACAGCTTTAAATTAAGGGGTATGAGTTATAGGACGGATATCAGAGGTAGGTTCTTTACTCAAAGAGTGATTAGGGAGTGGAATGCCCTGCCTGCAGCTGTTGTAGATGCGCCAAATTTGGTGGCGTTTAAGAGGTTAATTGATAAGTATATGGAAGAGAAGGGAATGGTTTAGTTTGGAGGGGCATTGCTTTTTATTTTGGTCGGCACAACATCGAAGGCCGAAGGGCCTGTTCTGTGCTGTATTGTTCTATGTTCTATGTTCTAAACAACATGCCTAAAAAAAGGATGAGGTCCTAAAAGCAGAATATAGGGAGCTCAGAAACAAACTGAATACTATTTCTCAAAGGTAGTGATATCAGGATTACTGCCTGTGACACGTGCTAGTCAGAATAGAAACAGCAGGGATACACAGAGTGAACTCATAGCTGAAAAGATGATGTGAGGAGGAGGGTTCCATATTCCTGGGGCACTGGGACCTGTACAAACTGGACAGGTTACACTAGGGCAGCATCAGGACAGCTGTCCAAAGGGGGGATATTTAATACACTGTTTGGGGAACATGATGGCCAAGTGATATTATCACTAGACTATTAATCTAAATACTGAGGACCTACAGTGTGAATCCCGCCACAGTAGATGGTGAAGTTTGAATTCAAAAAAAATATCTGGAATGAAGAATCTACTGATGACAATGAAACCACTGTCAATTGTCAAAAAAACCTGTCTGTTTTTAGGGATGGAAATCTGCTGTTCTTACCCAGTCAGGCCTATGTGAGGTTCCAATGTGGTTGACATTCGATTGTCCTCTGAAATGGCTTAGCAAGCACTCAGTTCAAGGACAACTAGGGATGGGCAATAAATGCTGGCCAGCCAGTGACACCCACGCCCCACAATTCAGAACCTATTCAAGGAGTCGGAGAAGGGGAATAAAGGACAAGAACACAAGATACCAAAAGAGTTAAGAAAAGTGATAGAAAAATCAAAGGCCAGAATTCAACAGAGCCACAGTGAAAATAGTGGGAACGGGACAGGTAATGTTAAAAAGACAAGTTTCACTTGTCACTCTGTCAATGCTTCCCTGTGGTAAAGATATGCAAGATGTCTACATAGAACATAGAACATTACAGCGCAGAACAGGCCCTTCGGTCTTCGATGTTGTGCCGACCAATATAAAAAGCAATGACCCTCTAACCTAAACCATTCCCTTTTCGTCCATAAACTTAACTACTAACCTCTTAAACACCACCAAACTTGGCGCATCTACAACTGCAGCAGGCAGGGAATTCCATACCCATACATAGAACATAGAACATTACAGCACAGAACAGGCCCTTCGGCCTTCGATGTTGCGCCGACCAATATAAAAAGCAATGCCCCTCCAAACTAAACCATTCCCTTCTCTTCCATATACTTATCAACTAACATCTTAAACGCCACCAAACTTGGCGCATCTACAACCGCTGCAGGCAGGGCATTCCACTCCCGAACCACCCTTTGGGTAAAGAACCTACCTCTGATATCCGTCCTATAACTATCACCCCTTATTTAAAGCTGTGTCCCCTCGTGCTAGCTTTCTCCATCCTAGGAAAAAGGCTATCACTGTCCACCCTATCTAAACCTCTAATCATCTTATATTTTTCGATTAGGTCCCCTCTTAGCCGCCTCCTTTCTAACGAAAACAACCTCAAATCCTTCAACCTCTCTTCATAGGACCTGCCCTCCATACCATGCAACATCCTGGTAAACCTCCTCTGTACCCTCTCCAATGCCTCCACATCTTTCTTAGAATGTGGGGACCAGAACTGTACACAATACTCCAAGTGCGGCCGCACTAGAGTTTTGTACAGTTGCAACATGACGTTGCGGCTCCGAAATTCAACCCCTCTACCAATAAAAGCCAATACTCCATATGCCTTCCTAACAACCTTCTCGACCTGACTGCCTACTTTCAGGGATCTATGCACATACACACCAATATCCCTCTGTTCATCTAGACTACTAAGAATCCTACCATTTGCCCTATACTCTACACATTTATTATTTTTGCCATAGTGCATTACCTCACACTTTTCCACATTAAACTCCATTTGCCACCTCTCGGCCCAGCTCTGCAACTTGTCCAAGTCCCTCTGCAAACTATAACACCCTCTTCACTATCTACCACTCCACCGACTTTAGTGTCATCTGTAAATTTACTAATCCATCCTTCAATACCCTCATCCAGATCATTTATAAAAATTACAAACAGCAGGGGCCCCAAAACAGACCCCTGAGTTACACCACTTGTCACCGAACTCCAAGATGAATATCTCCCATCAACCACCACTCTCTGTCTTCTATCTGCTAGCCAATTCGTAACCCAATTAGCTAAATCACCCTCTATCCCATACATCTGCATTTTCTGCAGAAGTCTTCCATGGGCCACCTTATCAAACGCCTTACTAAAGTCCATATATACCACATCAACCGCCTTACCCCCATCCCCCTCCTTAGTCACTTTTTCAAAAAACTCAATGAGGTTAGTAAGGCACGACCTACCCTTCACAAAACCATGCTGACTATCCCCAATCAATTCATTTCTCTCTAAATAACTTTAAATCCTATCCCTAATAATTCTCTCCAATACTTTGCCCACAACAGAAGTAAGACTCACTGGCCTATAATTCCCTGGAAGGTCTCTCTTCCCTTCTTGAACAATGGGACCACATTCGCTATCCTCCAGTCCTCCGGAACCACACCCGTAACCAACGACGACCTGAAGATCAGAGCCAGAGGCTCTGCAATCTCCTCTCTTGCCTCCCAGAGAATCCTAGGGTAAATCCCGTCCGGCGCAGGGGACTTATCCAACTTCAAACCCTCGAGAATATCTAGCACATCCTCCCTATCTACTTCGATACCTTCCAGCTTGCTACCCTGTACCTCAGTGTTCTCCATAACTACATTTACATCACCCTGCGTGAATACCGAAGAGAAATCTTTATTCAGTGCCTCTCCAATCTCTTCAGGCTCCACGCACAACTTCCCACTGCTGTCTATGACTGGCCCTAATCTTGTCCTAACCAATCTTCTATTCTTAACATATCTAAAGAAAGCTTTAGGATTCTCCTTAATCCTATCAGCCAAAGTCTTCTCGTGTCCTCTCTTAGCTCTCCTCAATTCCCTCTTTAGCTCCCTCCTGGCTAATCTATAGCTATCCATTGCACTAACCGAGCCATCAAGCCTCATCCTGACATAAGCCTCCTTTTTCTTTTTAACCAGCAAATCAACTTTTTTCGTACACCAAGGTTCTCTTACTCGACCATTTCCTCCTCGCCTGACAGGGACATACTTATCAAGGACTCGCAGCAGCTGCTCCTTGAATAAGCTCCACATTCCAGATGTTCCCAGTCCCTGTAGTTTCCTAGTCCAATCTATGCACCCTAATTCTCTCCTGATGGCCTCATAATTACCACCCTCTGGGTAAAGAACCTACCTCTGATATCTGTCCTAAAACCACCACCCCTTAATTTAAAGCTATGTCCCCTCGTGCTAGCTTTCTCCATCCTAGGAAAAAGGCTATCACTGTCCACCCTATCTAAACCGCTAATCATCTTATATGTTTCAATTAGGTCCCCCCTTAGCCGCCTCCTTTCTAATGAAAACAACCTCAAATCCCTCAGCCTCTCTTCATAAGACCTGCCCTCCATACCAGGCAACATCCTGTAAACCTCCTCTGTACCCTCTCCAATGCCTCCACATCTTTCTTATAATGTGGGGACCAGAACTGCACACAATACTCCCAAGTGCGGCCGCACTAGAGTTTTGTACAGTTGCAACATGACATTGCGGCTCCGAAATTCAATCCCCCTACCAATAAAAGCTAAGACTCCATATGCCTTCTTAACAACCTTATCAACTTGATTGCCAACTTTCAGGATCTATGCACACATACACCAAGATCCCTCTGTTCATCAACACTATTAAGAGTCCTACCATTAGCCCTATACTCTACACATTTGTTATTCCTGCGAAAGTGAATTACCTCACACTTTTCCACATTAAACTCCATTTGCCACCTCTCGGCCCAGCTCTGCAACTTGTCCAAGTCTCTCTGCAAACTATAACACCCCTTCTTCACTATCTACCAGTCCTCTGACTTTGGTGTCATCTGCAAATTTACTAATCCATCCTTCAATACCCTCATCCAGATCATTTATAAAAATTACAAACAGCAGGGGCCCCAAAACAGATCCCTGAGGTACACCACTAGTAACCGAACTCCACGATGAATATCTCCCATCAACCACCACCCGCTGTCTTCTATCTGCTAGCCAATTCCTAATCCAATTAGCTAAATCACCCTCTATCCCATACATCTGCATTTTCTGCAGAAGCCTTCCATGGGACACCTTATCGAACGCCTTACTAAAGTCCACATATACCACATCAACCGCCTTACCCCCATCCACCTCTTTGGTCACTTTTTCAAAAACCTCAATGAGGTTAGTAAGGCACGACCTACCCTTCACAAAACCATGCTGACTATCTCCAATCAATTCATTACTCTCTAAATAACTATAAATCCTATCCCTAATTATTCTCTCCAACACTTTTCCCACCACAGAAGTAAGACTCACTGGCCTATAATTCCCTGGAAGGTCTCTCTTCCCCTTCTTGAACAATGGGAGCACATTCGCTATCCTCCAGTCCTCCGGAACCACACCCGTAACCAACGACGACCTGAAGATCAGAGCCAGAGGCTCTGCAATCTCCTCTCTTGCCTCCCAGAGAATCCTAGGGTAAATCCCGTCCGGCCCAGGGGACTTATCTAACTTCAAACCCTCAAGAATATCTAGCACATCCTCCCTATCTACTTCATTACTTTCCAGTTTCCAACCCTGTAACCTCAGTGTTCTTCACAACTACATTTACATCTCCCTGCGTGAATACCGAAGAGAAATATTTATTCAGTGCCTCTCCAATCTCTTCAGGCTCCACGCACAACTTCCCACTGCTGTCTATGACTGGCCCTAATCTCGCCCTAACCAATCTTCTATTCTTAACATATCTAAAGAAAGCTTTAGGATTCTCCTTAATCCTATCAGCCAAAGTCTTCTCGTGTCCCCTCTTAGCTCTCCTCAATTCACTCTTTCGCTCCCTCCTGGCTAATCTATAGCTATCCATTGCACTAACTGAGCCTTCAAGCCTCATCCTGACATAAGCCTCCTTTTCCCTTTTAACCAGCGAATTAACTTTTTTAGTATACCATGGTTCCCTTACTCGACCATTTCCTCCTTGCCTGACAGGGACATACTTATCAAGGACTCGCAGCAGCTGCTCCTTGAATAAGCTCCACATTTCAGATGTTCCCAATCCCTGTAGTTTCCTAGTCCAACCTATGCACCCTAATTCCCTCCTTATGGCCTCATAATTACCCTTCCCCCAGCTATAACTACTGCCCCCAGCTTCATGCCTATCCCTATCCATCACTAAGGTGAACGTAACCGAATTGTGGTCACTATCACCAAAATGTTCACGAACTTCCAAGCCTAACACCTGGTCTGGCTCATTGCCCAGCACCAAATCCAATGTAGCCTCACCTCTAGTTGGCCTATCTACATACTGAGTCAAAAAACCTTCCTGCACACTTTGTACAAAAACTGACCCCTCTAACGAGCTAGAGCTATCGCTATTCCAATCAATATTAGTAAAGTTAAAATCCCCCATAACAATTACCCTATTACTTTCACTCCTGTCCAGGATCGACTTTGCAATCCTTTCCTCTACCTCTCTAGAACTTTTAGGAGGTCTATAAAAGACTCCCAACAGGGTGACCTCTCCTCTCCTGATTCTAGTCTCAGCCCATACTACCTCAACAGACAAGTCCTCATCAAACTTCCTTTCTGTCACTGTGATACAGTCTTTGACTGATAATGCCACTACTCCCCCCCTTCTACCTCCTTCTCTACTCTGACTGAAGCATTTGAACCCTGGAACCTGCAACAACCATTCCTGTCCCTGCTCTATCATTGTCTCTGAAATGGCCACAACATCGAAGTTCCAGGTACTGATCCAAGCTGCAAGTTCCTCCACCTTATTGCGAATACGTCTTGCATTAAAGTATACGCATTTCAAACTATGCCCTACTCCACCTGTACGCTGCTGTGTTTTACAGTTTCCATCTATGACCCCCCTATTCTCGTCCCTCTTAACATCCAAGCTACTCAGGATCCCACCCCCCTCTGAATCAGTTTAAAACCCCCTGCATATCATGATGCAGGAGGGTGTATGATGCATTGGGAACGTTACTTATAAGGGATGACATTGGATAGGCAATGCTAAACTTCAAAGAACACAAGAGTGAATGGCAATGACAATTATTCCTGACTGGCACAAAAATAGTACCAAAAAGGTAGCCAAAACATGGCTTACGAGGAAAGTTACAGATACCATTAGATCCAAGGGAGAGCCATACAAATTGGTCAGAAATAAATTACAGACCTGAGAATCTGGAGCAGTTTAGAATTCAACAAAGGAAGACCATAGGATTGATAAAGAATGGGGAAATAGAATACGACAGTAAGTTTGCAAGGAACATAGAAACATTTACAATGAATCTATCCGTATGTGAGGAGAAAAAGATTGGTGAAGAGAAATGTCTTTAGCTTTTAGTCAAAAACAGGGGGATTTATAATGGGGAACACAGAAATGGCTAACCAACTAAATACATAACACCTCAGTTCTGTCTTCACAAAGGAGGACACAAATAATGTACTAGAAATGTACGAGGGAACACAGTGTTTAGCGAGATGGGGGAGCTGAAGGAAATCAGCATTAATAGAGAAATGGTGCTGGAAAAGGTGATGGTTTTGAAGTGGATAAATCCCCAGGGTTGATAATCTACATCCCAGAGTACTTAAAGAAGTGGCTCTAGAAATAGTAGCATCTTCCAAAATTCACGATTAGACAGTAATTGGCTGGGTTGGATTTGTCCTGTTTCTTACGTACAGGGCATAGCTGGGCAATTTTCCACAATGTCGGGTAGATGCCAATGTTGAAACTGTACTGGAAGAGCTTGGCTCAGGGAACAGCAAGTTCTAGAACACAAGTCTTCAGTACTATTGCCAGAATGTTATCAGGGGCCAACGCCTTTACACAATCCAGTACCTCCAAACACTTCCTGATATCAGGAGGAGTGAGTTGAATTGGCTGGAGACTGGCATCTGAGATGCTGGAAACACTGGAGGAGGCTGTGATGGATCATCCACTCGGTACTCTGTCTGAAGATCACTGTGAATGCTTCAGCCTTATCTTTTGCACTGAGTGTTGGGTCCTCCATATAGAGGATGCGGATATTTGTGGAGCCTCCTCCAGTGAGTTGTTTAATTCTCCACCATTATTCATGACTGAAGGACTGCAGAGCTTAGATCTGATCTGTTAGTTGTGGGATTGGTTAGCTCTGTCTATCACTTGCTGCTTCCAATGTTTTCCATGCAAGTAATCGTGTGTTGTAGCTTCACCACATTGATACCTCATTTTTAGGTTTGCCTGGCTTCTGGAGAAGGTGAGAGGGCATGGGATCCAAGGGGCTTTGGCCTCATGGATCCAGAACTGGCTTGCTGGCAGAAGGCAGAGAGTGATTGTGGATGGGTCTTGTTCTGCATGGAGGTCGGTAACCAGTGGAGTGCCCCAGGGATCTGTTCTGGGACCCCTGCTGTTTGTCATTTTCATAAATGACCTGGATGAGGAAGTGGAGGGATGGGTTAGCAAGTTCGCCGACGATACAAAGATTGGTGGTGTTGTGGATGGTCTGGAGGGATGCCAAAAGTTGCTGCGGGACATAGACAGGATGCAAGACTGGGCGGAGAAGTGGCAGATGGACTTCAATGCAGATAAATGTGCAGTGGTCCATTTTGGCAGAAATAATGGGATGAAGGAGTACAATATGCTTGGATTGGCGGGTACAGAGGAGCAGTGCCAGGCAATACAACAGGACATAGATAGGTTGGTAGACTGGGCAGATAGATGGCAAATGGAATTTAATCCGGATAAATGCGAGGTGATGCATTTTGGCCGGAAAAATGTAGAAGAGAGTTATAGGATAAAAGGTAAAACTATTCGGAGTATAGAGACGCAGAGAGACTTGGGGGTGCAGGTTCACAAGTCTCTGAAGGTGTCTTCACAGGTGGAGAAGGTGATAAAGAAAGCGTATAGTATGTTAGCTTTCATAGAAAAGGGTATAGAATACAAGAGTAGGAGTTTGATGTTGCAGTTGTATAGAACTTTGGTTAGGCCTCACTTGGAATACTGCGTCCAGTTCTGGTCTCCATACTATCGGAAGGATGTGGAGTCCTTGGAGAGAGTGCAGAGGAGGTTTACCAGGATGCTGCCTGGTATGGAAGGACTGTCTTATGAGGAACGATTAAATAGACTGGGGTTGTTTTCCCTTGAAAGACGTCGGCTTAGAGGGGATCTCATAGAGGTGTATAAGATTATAAGGGATATAGATAGAGTAAATGGAGGTAAACTTTTTCCACCTTCAGAAATGGATAGGACGAGGGGTCATGGCCTTAGGGTGAGGGGGGCTATGTATAAGACGAATATTAGAGGGCAGTTTTTCACACAAAGGGTAGTGGGGGTGTGGAATGCACTGCCGAGTAAGGTGGTGGGAGCAGGCACGCTAGGGCTGTTTAAGGGTCTCTTGGACAGCCACATGAGCGGTATGCAGATAGAGGGATATAGTAGGACTGTTTAACTATGGCTTTTTTTTCCACAGGTAATTCGGTCCATACTTGACCAACAAGGAGCATGCATTCGGCAGGTGGTGCGAGGACAGCTCTTGGATGTTGATTCATGGGTTGCCTGGTGCTTCATGTCGTAAATGAGTGCTTTATCTGGACCATCTGAAGGGCACCATGACAGCTCAGTGACTATCGCTGTAGCTGTGCAGACACTTGGAATTGGGCCGGTGTCTGCGGGAGTTTGCGCGTTCTCCCCGTGGTTGCGTGGGTTTTCTCCGGGCGCTCCGGTTTCCTCCCACATCCCAAAAATTCACTCTTAGGCTGATTGGGAAACAAATTGTCCCTACATTGAGATTCTTCCATATTAGGAATAACCTAAAATTAGAATAGGATAATGGAATTGTTACTATATAGTTATGCCGGCGGCGCGGGCTCATTGGGCCGAAGGGCCTGTTTCCCGTGCTGTGTTGCTCTAAAAAAAAATATAAGGGGTAGGAGTCTTAGCTGTGTTGTAGAGCAGAAGGATCTTGGGGTCCGGGTCCATAGGAATCTTAAATTGGCCTCGCAGGTGGAGGAAGTGGTCAAGAAGGCGTACGGTGTTCTGGTCTTCATTAATCGAGGAATAGAGTTTAGGAGTCAGGAGGTAATGATGCAGCTCTATAAGACTCTTGTCAGACCCCAGTTGGAGTATTGTGCACAGTTCTGGTCGCCTCATTATAGGAAGGATGTAGAGGCTATTGAGAGGGCTCAGAGGAGATTTACAAGGATGCTGCCTGGATTGGGAGGCAGGCCTTATGAAGATAGGTTGAGGGAGCTGGGACTCTTCTCACTGGAGCGATGTAGGTTGAGAGGCGACCTGATAGAGGTTTATAAAATGTTGAGAGGAATAGATAGGGTGGACTCTCAGAGACTATTTCCCCGAGCTGAAATGGTCACTACGAGAGGACACAGATTTAAGGTGCAGGGAAGCAAATACAAAGGAGATGTCAGGGGTAGGTTTTTCACTCAGAGGGTGGTGAGTGAATGGAACCGACTGCCGTCGGAGGTTGTTGAGGCAAACTCACTGGGGTCTTTTAAGAGACTTCTGGATGAGTATATGGAAAAGAATAGGATAGGGGGTTATAGATAGGTCTGTGGATTGGTAGATGTGATTGGCGCAACTCGTGGGCCGAAGGCCTGTTTGTGCTGTATTGTTCTATGGTGCTGTTTCTGGTAAGCCCTTCTGCACTCTCCATTGAACCAGAGTTGATTCCCTGGCTTGGTGGTAATGGTTGGGTGGGGGATGTACCGGGCATGAGGTTATAGATTGTGCTGGAGTGCAGTTCTGCTGCTCCTGATGGCCCATAGATGTGGAGACATTTTTTCACTCAGAGGCTGGTGAATCAGTGTAATTCACTGTTAGAGAAGATTCTGGCAATCGCGTCACTGAATGTATTAAGGAAAGAGACAGATTTCTTTTGCATTTTAATAGCATCAAGGGACAAAGAGAGAATGTAGTACTGACATGGAGGATCAGCCATGATCATTCTGAATGGTGGAGTAGATTCATAGAGCTGAGGGTGGCACAGTAGCTAGCATCGCTGCTTCACAAGTCCTGGCTCAATTCCCAGCTCGGGTCACTGTTTGTGTGGAGTTTGCACATTCTCCTCGTGTCTGCGTGGGTTTCCTCCAGCTGCTCCAGTTTCCTCCCACAGTCCAAAGATGTGTGGGGTGAGGTTGATTGGCTATACTAAATTGCCCCTTAGTGTCCAGGGATGCGTAGGTTTGAGGGATTAATATGTAGGAATGTGAGGGTAGTGCTTGGGTGGGATTGTGTTCAGTGCAGACTCAATGGGCAGAAGGGTCTCTTTCTGCACTGTAGGGTTCTATGATTCTGAATTGCCTACTTTTGCTTGTAGTTTCTATGTATTCGAAGCACCCAAACAGAGTGCATCTGTGCCCTTGCCAGACTCAATGCTTCCTCCAAGAGGTGTTCAACATGACGGAGCATTGATTCATCAGCTGAAAGGGATGGTATGCAGTAACCTGCAGGAGGTTTCCTTGCCCTAGTACCATGAGACTTCATGGGATATAAATTGTCCCATTGGTTAGAAGCAGCATGGGTTCATGAAGGGCAGGTCATGTTTGCCTAATTTGGTGGAATTCTTTGAGAACATTACATGTACAGTGGACAATGGGGAACCTGTGGATGTGATGTTTCTGGATTTCCAGAAGGTATTTGACAAGACGCCACACCAAAGACTGTTGTATCAGATAAAGGTGCACAATGTTCCGGGTAATGTATTAGCATGGATAGAGGACAGAAAGCAAAGAGTGGGGGGTAAATGGGTGTTTTTCTGGTTGGCGATCAGTGACTAGTGATGTGCCTCAGGGATCAGTGCTGGGATAGCGATTGTTTACGATTTACACAGATGATTTGGAGTTGGGGACCAAATATAGTTTGTCAAAATTCACAGATAACACTAAGATGGGTGGAAGAGCAAAGTGTGCAGAGGATGCTGAAAGTCTGCAAAGGGATATAGATAGTCTGAGTGAGTGGGTGAGGGTCGGGCAGATGGAGTACAATGTTGGTAAATGTGAGGTCATCCATTTGGAAGGAATAACAGCAAAATGGACTATTATTTAAATAGTAAAAAATTGCAGCATACTGCTGTGCAGAGGGACCTGGGTTTCCAAGTGCAGCAGGCGATTAAGACAAATGAAATTTTGTCCTTCATTGCTAGAAGGATGGAGTTTAAAAACAGTGAGGTTATGTTGCAGCTGTATAAGGTGCTGGTGAGGCCACATCTGGAGTTACTGTGTACAGTTTTGGTCTCCTCACTTGAGAAAGGATATACTGGCACTGGAGGGGTGGCAGAGGAGATTCAATAGGTTGATTCTGGAGTTGAGAGGGTTGGATTCTGAGGAGAGACTGAGTAGACTGGGGCTATACTCATTGGAATTCAGAAGAATGAGGGGAGATTTTATAGAAACATATAAGATTATGAAGGGAATTGATAAGATAGAAGTAGGGAAGTTGTTTCCATTGGTGGGTGAAACTAGAACTAGGGGGCATAGCCTCAAAATAAGGGGAAGCAGATTTAGGACTGAGTTGAGGAGGAACTTCTTCACACAGAGGGTTGTGAATCTGTGGAATTCCCTGCCCAGTGAAGCAGTTGAAGCTCCCTCATTGAATGATTTTAAGGCAAGGATAGATAAATGTTTGAACAGTAAAGGAATTAAGGGTTATGGTGAGTGGGTGGGTAAGTGGAGCTGAGTCCATAAAAAGATTAGCCATGATCTTATTGAACGGTGGAGCAGGCTCGAGGGGCCAGATGGCCGACTCCTGCTCCTAGTTCTTATGATCTAGAACCATTGTTGAGGGCTTGCTCCCGACTGTATACCTCTGTGCCCCTTGCCACCTCTGCTGGCTCTGTCCATTTGGTGAGACAGGACATGTACCCAGGAATGCTGATGGGTGTGTCATTCAAGGATCAGCAGGGCTGGGTTTGCCATTGTCATTTCCAATGCCTAGATCGATGCTGGACAATTCATTTGGTTTCATCTTCATAGTCTCAACTCGAGTATTTATTTTTGATTTGATTTATTATTGTCATGTGTCCTAGCATTCAATGAGAAGTTTCTCATACGCTATACAGACAGAGAATATTATTCCTGGAGAAGGAAAAGAGAGTGCAGAATGTAGTGTTACAGTCATAGCGAGGGTGTAGAGAAAGATCAACTTAATGTGAGGTAGCTCCATTCAAAAGTCTGACAGCAGCAGGGAAGAAGCTGTTCTTGAGTTGGTTGGTATGTGACCTCAGACTTTTGTATCTTTTTGAAGTTTATTTATTAGATTGTCACATGAAGGCTTACATTAACACTGCAATGAAGTTACTGTGAAAATCCTCTAGTCGCCACAGTCTATTGCCTGTTTGGGTACACAGAGAGAATCTGTCATGACCAATTCAACTAATCTGTACATTTTTGGACTATGCAGTGGAAACCGGAGCACTGGGAGGAAACCCCAAGCAGACACAGGGAGAATGTGTAAACTCACCCAGACAGTGATCCAAACCAGGAATTGAACTCTGACTAGTCGAGGTGTTGCCATGGAGAATGCACCAGTTGATGATGAAAAACCCAAAACGTAGTGCCCACCATTAGATGAGTTTTTGTGATTGGGCAATTTTTTGCTAAATAATCTTCAGTCTGCGAAGACTGAAGACAATCAATGAAAGCTTTTCAGGTGGCACAAGGTATGGCACATTTACAGGGACTGAACTCTGCTTCTACTGCCTTCTAAGGAAGGCAGTTCTAAAATCTCACCACACAAATTAGAATTATAGAAAAACTACAGCATAAACAGGCCCTTTGGCTCACAATTTGCACCAATCTTATCCCTATCTACTAGGCTTGCCTAAAACCCTCAATCCTATTAAGTCTCATCCAGAAGTCTTTTAAAAGACCCCAGCGAGTTCGCCTCCACCATCACCAACGGCAGCCGATTCCATTCACTCACCACCCTCTGAGTGAAAAACTTACCCCTAACATCCCCTCTGTATTTGCTTCCCTGCACCTTAAATCTGTGTCCTCTCGTATTGACCATTTCAGCTCGGGGAAATAGTCTCTGAGAGTCCACCCTATCTATTCCTCTCAACATTTTATAAACCTCTATCAGGTCGCCTCTCAACCTATGTCTCTCCAGTGAGAAGAGTCCCAGCTCCCTCAACCTATCTTCATAAGGCCTGCCTCCCAATCCAGGCAACATCCTTGTAAATCGCCTCTGCACCCTCTCAATAGCTTCCACATTCTTCCTGTACTTTTCCCCAAGAACGCCTCCTTCCAGTTTATTCATCCAATTATCTGCTTGATGTCTTCCTATTTCCTCTGGAGTAAGGGGAAATATGAAGACTGAGTTGAGGAGGAACAACTTCACACAAAGGATTGTGAATCTGTGGAATTCCCTGCCCAGTGAAGCAGTTGAGGCTCCCTCACTGAATGTTTTTAAGGCAAGGATAGATACGTTTTTGAACAGTAAAGGAATTAAGGGTTATGGTGAGTGGGCGGGTAAGTGGAGCTGAGTCCACAAAAAGATTAGCCATGATCTTATTGAATGGTGGAGCAGCCTCGAGGGGCCAGATGGCCGACTCCTGCTCCTGGTTCTTACATTCTTACTATGTTATAAAATTGGCTTGATGACAGAAGTCAGGAGTAGTTGTAGAGGGTTGTTTTTCAAACCAGAGGCCTATGATCTATGGTGTGCTCTGGGGTCAGTGCTGGGTCTACCATTATCTGTCATTTTTACTGACAATTTGGATATGACATTTGCAGATACAACAGTAGCTTTTAAGAGCTGTCTTGACAAATACATGAATAGAGGGAATAGAGGGAATAGAGGGATATGGTCCCCAGAAGATGTCATGTCAGTGTGCTTTTAGGAAAGGGTATTTTTTAAAGCATGCGGCTTATAGCTTCAGTAATGTCTTTGGGGGTGGAGCTAAGCTGCAGCAATCAGGTATTAGTGAGTTTTTTTTCCTTTGGGCTTTCAGTTTTGTTTTGGGGATTGAAGGAAGCAGTTTAGCAGCGAAATGAGAAGTGGTCTCTCACTCTCTCCTGTTCCTCTTTTTGTTTGGTCCTGAAACAATCATCAGTTAACTGAAGAAGTGGCTGATTGCCATCCTGTCTTAAAGAAGCTGTGTTTTGAGAAATAAATTCCACTACAATCTTTTCTGAGTTCTTCACAAGGAAGGTTCAGCATTCAACCCAGGAGGTGGGATTCCTGTGACAAGTGGGCAATAACCTACGCTGCATTGGATTTATTTGGAGGGTTTTATGTACTGGATGTTGGCTTTGGTTGGAACACATTAGAGATACTTCCTTAACAGTTATACATTATCATGGTTTGTGTGTTTCTTGTTTGTAATGGTTAGAATTCTTGCTAAGTGTCTTACAGGCTCCTCATGGGTCAGCTGATTCATACTGGGAGTGAAACCTCTCTCGCTCATCCTAGCCAAATTCAACATAAGGTATGACAGGTCAGGCGAGCTTCATAGAACACCCTTAAGAATCCGACCTGACTGGTAACAAAGGGTAGGAAGTTTTAGTTCAGTCGGGCAGCATGGTCAGTACAGGCTGTGAGGGCTGAAGGGCCTGTTTCTGTGCTATTATGTTCTTTGTTCTTTAAGAATTTAGGAAGCATGGTTAGTGAATTTGCAAATGGCACCATAATTGGTGACATAGTGGACAGAGAAGGTGGTTATCAAGGGTTGCAACAGAATCTTGATCAATTGGTTTCGTGAAGGGTAGGTCATGCCTTACTAACCTCATTGAGTTTTTTGAGAAAGTGACCAGAGAGGTGGATGGGGGTAAGGCGGTTGATGTAGTATATATGGACTTTAGTAAGGCTTTGATAAGGTGGCCATGGAAGATTCTACAGAAAATGCAGATGTGTGGAATAGAGGGTGATTTAGCTAATTGGATTAGAATTGGCTGGCAGATAGAAGACAGAGGGTGGTGGTTGATGGGAGATATTCATCGTGGAGTTCGGTGACAAGTGGTGTGCCTCAGGGTCTGTTTTGGGGCCCTGCTGTTTGTAATTTTTATAAATGATCTGGATGAGGGTATTGAGGGATGGATCAGTAAATTTGCAGATGATATAAAGTTGGTGGTGTGGTAGATATGAAGAGGGGTGTTTTAGTTTACAGAGTGACTGGACAAGTTGCAGAGCTGGGCCGAGAGGTGGCAAATGGAGTTAATGTGGAAAAGTGTGAGGTAATGCACTTTGGCAGGAACAATAATGTGTAGAGTATAGGGCTAATGGTAGGGCTCTTAATAGTGTTGAGGAACAGAAGGATCTTGGTGTATGTGTCAATAGATCCTGAAAGTAGGCAGTCAAGTGGATAAAGTTGTTAAGAAGCTTATGGAGTCTTAGCTTTTATTGGTAGGGGGATTGAATTTAGGAGCCGCAGCATCATGTTGCAGCTGTACAAAATCTAGTGCGGCCGCACTTGGAGTATTGTGTGCAGTTCTGGTCGCCACATTATAAGAAGATGTGAGGCATTGGAGAGGGTACAGAGGAGGTTTACCAGGATGTTGCCTGGTATGGAGGGCAGGTCCTATGAAGAGAGGTTGAAGGTTGAGGTTGTTTTCGTTAGAAAGGAGGCGGCTAAGGGGGATCTTATTGAAGCATATAAGATATTAGAGGTTTGATAGGGTGGACAGTGATAGCCTTTTTCCTAGGATGGAAAAGCTAGCACGAGGGGACACTTTAAATTAAGGGGTATGAGTTATAGGACGGATATCAGAGGTAGGTTCTTTACTCAAGAGTGATTAGGGAGTGGAATGCCCTGCCTGCAGCTGTTGTAGATGCGCCAAGTTTGGTGGCGTTAAGAGGTTAGTTGATAAGTATATGGATGAGAAGGGAATGGTTTAGTTAGGAGGGGCATGCTTTTTATTTTGGTCGGCACAACATCGAAGGCCGAAGGGCCTGTTCTGTGCTGTATTGTTCTATGTTCTATGTTCTAATTGGGCCAATGGGCCGACGAATGGCAGATGGAGTTTAATTTAGACAAATGCGAGGTGGTGCATTTTGGTATTTTGAACCAGGGTAGGATTTACTCAGTTAATGGTAGGGCATTCGGGAGAATTACAGAACAAAGAGATCTAGGAATACATGTTCATAGCTCCTTGAAAGTGGAGTCACAGCTGGACAGAGTGGTGAGGAATGCATTCAGCATGCTTGGTTTCATCGGTCAGAACATTGAATACAGGAGTTGGGACGTCTTGTTGAAATTGTACAAGACATTGGTAAGGACACACTTGGAATACTGTGTACAGTTCTGGTCACCCTATTATAGGAAAGATATTATTAAATTAGAAAGAGTACAGAAAAGATTTACTAGGATGTTATTGGGACTTGAGTTATAAGGAGAAGCCAAATAGACTGGGACTTTCTTCTCTGGAGTGTGGAAGTCTGAGAGAATCTGTCATGACCAATTCAACTAATCTGTACATTTTTGGACTATGCAGTGGAAACCGGAGCACTGGGAGGAAACCCCAAGCAGACACAGGGAGAATGTGTAAACTCACCCAGACAGTGATCCAAACCAGGAATTGAACTCTGACTAGTCCTAGATAGGTCTGACTAGACCAATCCACCCAGGGATAGCGCCTGGGTGGGATTGTTGTCAGTGCAGACTAATGGGCTGAATGGCATCCATAGAACATAGAACACTACAGCACAAACAGGCCCTTCGGCCCACAAGTTGTGCCAAACACATCAAAACCTACCCAGCCATAGACTTATCTATAACCCCCAATCCCATTGGATCCCATATACTCATCCAGAAGTCTTTTAAAAGACCCCAGCGAGTTCGCCTTGACCACCACCGATGGCAGCCGATTCCATTCACTCACCACCCTCTGAGTGAAAAACTTTCCCTAGCATCCCCTCTGTACTTGCTTCCCTGCACCTTAAATCTGTGCCCTCTTGTCGCGACCATTTCAGCCCTGGGAAATAGTCTCTGAGAGTCTACCCTATCTATTCCTCTCAACATCTTGTAAACCTCTATCAGGTCGCCTCTCAACCTTCGTCTCTCCAGGGAGAACAGTCCCAGCTCCCTCAACCTGTCTTCATAAGGCATGCCTCCCAATCCAGGCAACATCCTTGTAAATCTCCTCTGCACCCTTTCAATAGCTTCCACGTTCTTCCTCTAGTGAGGCGACCAGAACTGCGCACAGTACTCCAAGTGTGGTCTGACAAGGGTCCTATAAAGCTGCAGCATTTACTCCTGACTCCTGAACTCAATCCCTCGATGAATGAAGGCCAGTACACCATAAGCTTTCTTAACCACATCCTCCACCTGGGAGGCTGATTTGAGAGTCTTATGGACCTGGACCCCAAGATCCCTCTGCTCTTCCACACAGCTAAGACTCCTACCTTTGATAGTGTACTCATTCATCCAGTTGGATCTGCCAAAATGGACCACAACACATTTATCCGCGTTGAAGTCCATCTGCCACTTCTCCGCCCAGTCTTGCATCCTGTCAATGTCATGCTGCAACTTTTGACATCCCTCCAGACCATCCACAACACCACTGACCTTCGTGTCATCGGCGAACTTACTCACCCATCCCTCTACTTCCTCATCCAGGTCATTTATGAAAATGACAAACAGCAAGGGTCCTAGACCCTTCCAATCTACCAATCTACAGACATCTACCAATCCACAGACCTATCTATAACTCCCTATCCTATTCTTTTCCATATACTCATCCAGAAGTCTCTTAAAAGACCCCAGTAAGTTTGCCTCAACAACCTCCGACGGCAGTCAGTTCCATTCACTCACCACCCTCTGAGTGAAAAATCTACCCCTGACATCTCCTTTGTATTTGCTTCCCTGCACCTTAAATCTGTGTCCTCTCGTAGTGACCATTTCAGCTCGGGGAAATAGTCTCTGAGAGGCCACCCTATCTATTCCTCTCAACATTTTATAAACCTCTATCAGGTCGCTTCTCAACCTACGTCTCTCCAGTGAGAAGAGTCCCAGCTTCCTCAACCTATCTTCATAAGGCCTGCCTCCCAATCCAGGCAGCATCCTTGTAAATCTCCTCTGAACCCTCTCAATAGCCTCTACATCCTTCCTATGATGAGGCGACCAGAACTGCACACAATACTCCAACTGGGGTCTGACAAGAGTCTTATAGAGCTGCATCATTACCTCCTGACTCCTAAACTCTGTTCCTCGATTAATGCAGGCCAGTACACCGTACGCCTTCTTGACCACTTCCTCCACCTGCGAGGCCGATTTAAGAGTCCTATGGACCCGGACCCCGAGATCCTCCTGCTCTACAACACAGCTAAGACTCCTACCCCTTATATTGTACTCCTTCATCCCACTATTCCTGCCAAAATGGACCACTACACATTTATCTGCGTTGAAGTCCATCTGTCACTTCTCCGCCCAGTCTTGCATCCTGTCTATGTCCCGCTGCAACTTTTGGCATCCCTCCAGACCATCCACAACAATACTTTGAGAATTCCTTTTGGAGGATCAGTAACACACAGTGGTATTGGTGTATATCATTCACAAGGTATGCTGCAGCAACTCAGCACCTTGTGTCGACAGCACCTTTCAAACACAGACTAACACTTGGAACAACAAGGATAGCAGAAGCATGAGTACACCACTACCTACAAGTTCCCCCCACCAAGCCACATACAGAATCACTGAAAATTTACAATGCAGAAGAAAGCTATTCAGCTCATTGAATCTGTATTCACTGAAAGCATTCCATTTAGTCCAATCTTCCTGCTTAATTGTGCATAATAGCAATCCAACAGTGGCACAGTGGTTAGCACAACTGCCTCACAGCGCCAGGAACACAGGTTCAATTCTTGGTTTGGGTCACTATCTGAGTGGAGACTGCATATTCTCCCCGTGTCTGCGTGGGTTTCCTCCAACACTCCAATGACGTTTCAGTTAGATGCACTGGCTGTGCTAAATTCTCTCTCAGTGTGGCAATGAGAAGATTTTCATAGTAATTTCACTGCAGTGTTAATGTAAATCTACTTGCTACACTAATAAACAAACTTTAAAAAAAGATTGCCTTTGGAGAACCTGTTTCCATCACTTTCCAGTTAGTTCCAGACTCCAAAAACCCTCAAGATGAAAAAGAAATTCCTCTCATCATTTCTACTACCTTTGCCGATGGTTGGGAAGCTGTGCCCTCGAGTTCTTGATGTCTCCTTGAATGGGAACAGTCTCTCACTTTTCATTAGTTCAAGGAGAGGCAGCGGTATCATCACTAAATTTTTAATTCCATGGGCAAGAAATGGGGACCTGGGATTGAATTCCACCATGGCAGATATTGAAATATGAATTAATAAAAATCTGAAATTAAGAATCTACTGATGACCATGAAAAAACCCGTCTGGTTCAATAATGTCCTTTAGGGAAGGAAATCTGCCTGATCTGGCCTAGGTGTCACTTTAGAGCCACAGCAATGTGGTTAACTTTAAGTTGGACAATTAGGGATGGACAATAAATGCTGGCCAGCTAGTGACACCCACATCTGGCAAAAAAAAACCCCTCCAAAGATGTGCCAGTTAGGTTGATTGGCCAGGGTAAATTAGCCCGAAGTATTTGGGGGGACGGGGGGTAGTTTGCAGGTAAATGCATGGGGATGGGGCCTGGGTGGGGTTGTGGTCAGTGTAGACTCAATGAGCCAAATGGTCACCTCTGCACTATATGTATTCTATGATTCTGTCTCACTCAAAATAAGTCCTGCCACTCACAGTGTTCCATTCCAGCAAAATCTCACCGAGGGAATGTGCTTTTGAACAGCCCTCAGTTAGAGGAGGGCAGTATTGACCTGGGCAGCTGTACAGTGCAGTACTTATAGACAACAGATGGGGGAGCTCCTGAGCAATGTGTCAGTGAAGAAGCTGCCAGTCCACTCAGGGTCCTGGGCCACAAGGGAGAGGGAGGAGTGGTCTGGGTGGGTGGGGGAGCAGTGGCAATGGAAGGTGCAGATACTTCTCACACAGCAGCAGCCACTGTAATATCTTTGGGTAATCTGCTGGAAATCCCATGCCCGGACAGGAGGCAGAGGTGCTGCTGGAGGCCGGGGGGAGGGGGGGGGTGCAGAGGCTGGGCAGCTGCCCCAGAAAGCAGGCCAGGCTCGATTCTGTAACTAGGCAGTAGGAGAACCAAGAAGCAAGCCAATGTGACGATTGAGCACAGAGCCAAATGGGGAAGGAAGCTTAACCACATCTGAGTATGAAAATAAAAGTTCAAGCTCTCATCCCCACAGCCGGGTCCCTGACAAGCCAACCCAAGATTCTGAAGGAAATCCCTCCAGCTCCGACAGCCCCTCTGCTTGAGGTGGAAATTGATTTATGATGGAGACAGTAAAGAAACCGTAAATAACCAGTGGAGACAGACGGATTAAAGAAAACCCCAAAGCTTTTTATTCTTATGTGAGAAATAAAAAAATGACCAGGACAAGGTTAGGACTGGTCAAGGACAGTAGAGGGAACTTGTGCGTGGAGTCAGAAGAGATCGGAGAGGCGATGAATGAATACTTTTCTTCAGTGTTCACTAAAGAGAAGGGCCATGTTTTTGAGGACGAGTGTGTGTGATACAGGCTGATAGGATGGAGGGGGTAGATATTCTGAGGGAAGATGTATTAACAATTTTGAAAAACCTGAGGGTGGATAAGTCCCCTGGCCCAGATGGGATACATCCTAGGATACTTTGGGAGGTGAAGGATGAGATTGCGGAGCCTTTATCTTTGATCACTGGGTCCTCACTGTCCGTGGGGATTGTGTCAGAGGACTGGAGAGTGGTGAATGTTATTCCTCTTTTCAAGAAAAGAAATACTCATTTCAGCCTTGCAAGTGATTATTTTAACAGCTAAAGGTCTTTTGTTTACTTATGTTCCCCTGCAATTTCTATGCTTGAAGGTGATGCGATGGATGTGGTTTATTTGCAGAAAACAGTTAGTTCTATCTGTGAATTGTTTGAAGGGGGTTCTCCAAGCTGCTCTGAAACTCCTTCTGGAAACTTCAAGACTGTCCACACTCATTATGGCAAATATATCAATACTTGCTGACTGTAAAGTGGGATTAATATGAATGCTGATGGCACAGCGGTTAGCACTGCTGCCTCAAAGGACCAGGGACCCAGGTTCAATTCCAGGCTTGAGTCACTGTGTCTGTGGTGCCTGCATATTCTGCCCGTGTCTGCGTGAGTTTACTTTAGGTGCTCAGCTTCCCTCTCACATTCTAATGGATTCTGTTTAGCTGCCTTGGCCATTCTAAATTCTCCCTCCGCATACACCAGAGTGTGGCGACTAAGGGATTTCCACAGAAACTTTACTGCAACGCTGATGTAAGCCTACTTAAAAGAAAACTTAACTTCAGAAGGGGAAAATAGTAAGGGAACATAAAAACTGACTCCATAAGTTTCGAAAGGTAAGTAAAAGGATTGACAAAAATGAATGTGGGCCTCTTACAATGAGAAACAAGAGAATTCATAACAGGAAATGAAGAAATGACTGGGAATTAAATTTATACTTTGCTTCAGTCTTCACAAAGAAAGACATGAATAATGTGTCAGAAGTGCTGAGAGGAGCATGTTTTAGTGAGAAGCTCAAGGAAATCAGCATTAGTAGAGAAATGATTTTGGGGAAATTGATGGGATTGAACAAAAATTACAGCACAGGAGTAGGCCTTTCACTTCTCCAAACCCTTGCTGGCCCTAACTAAAAAAAACCTTTGCCTCTATTCCCTCCCTATTCATGTACCCATCCAGATGCCTCTTAAATGATGTTAATGTTCCTGCTTCCACCACCTCCTCTGGCAGCACGTTCCAGGCACCCATCAATAAATAAACTGATTAGAGATAGCACGGTTTTGTGAAGGGTAGGTCGTGCCTCACAAACCTTATTGAGTTTTTTGAGGAGGTGACCAAAGAGGTAGATAAGGGTAAGGCAGTTGATGTAGTGTATATGGATTTTAGCAAAGCGTTTGATAAGGTTCCCCATGGTAGGCTACTGCAGAAAGTGCAGATGCATGGGATTGAAGGTGATTTAGCAGTTTGGATTAGGAATTGGCTAGCTGATAGAAGACAGAGGGTGGTGGTTAATGGGAAATATTCAACCTGGAGTGCAGTTACAAGTGGTGTACCTCAAGGATCTGTTTTGGGGCCACTGCTGTTTGTCATTTTTATAAATGACCTAGATGAGGGTGTAGAGGGTTGGATTAGTAAATTTGCTGACGATACCAAAGTGGGGGGAGTTGTAGACAGCGAGGATGGATGTTACAGTTTGCAGAGGGACATAGATAGGTTGCAGAGCTGGGCCGTGAGGTGGCAAATGGAATTCAATACGGATAAGTGTGAGGTGATTCACTTTGGTAGGAATAACAGGCATATGAAATATAGGGCTAATGGAAGGACCCTTAATAGTGTTGTCGAGCAGAGGGATCTTGGGGTACAAGTACATAGCTCTTTGAAAGTTGGCACCCAGGTTGATAAAGTTGTTAAGAAGGCGTACGGTGTGTTAGCTTTTATTGGTAGAGGGATTGAATTTAGGAGCCGTGAGGTTATGTTACAACTGTACAAAACTCTGGTGCGGCCGCACTTGGAGTATTGCGTACAGTTCTGGTCGCCGCATTATAAGAAAGATGTGGAAGCATTGGAAAGGGTGCAGAGGAGGTTTACCAGGATGTTGCCTGGTATGGTGGGAAGGCCTTATGAGGAAAGGCTGAGGGACCTGAGGTTATTTTCATTAGAGAGAAGAAGGTTACGCGGTGACCTAATTGAGGCGTACAAGATGATCAAGGGATTGAATAGGGTGGATAGTGAGAGTCTTTTTCCTCAGATGGTGATGACCAACACGAGGGGACATAACTTTAAATTAAGAGGTGGTAGTTATAGGATGGATGTCAGAGGCAGGTTCTTCACACACAGGGTGGTGAAGGGCATGGAATGCCCTGCCTGCAGCAGTTGTGGACTCGCCTACTTTGGGGGCATTCAAACGGTCGTTGGATAGGCATATGGATGATATTGGAATAGTTTAGGTTAGAGGGTCCGCTGGCCGGCGCAACATCAAGGGCTGAAGGGCCCGTACTGCGCTGTGATGTTCTATCACTCTGTGTATGAAAAACCTCCTCCCGCACATCTCCCTTAAACTTTTCCCCCTCTTACCTTGAACTTGTACCCCTGTGTAATTGACACTTCCAGCCTGGGAAGAAAGCTTTGACTATCTGCCCTGTCTGCGCCTCTTATAATTTTGTAGACCTCTATCAGGATTCCCCTCTGCCTCCGTCTTCCCAATGAAAACAATCCCAGTTTATTCAACCTCTTCTCACAGCCTCGAGACCAGGCACCATCCTGGTGAATCTTCTTTGCACTCTCTCCAAAGCTTCCACATCCTGGTGATTTGGTGACCAGAACTGCACACAATACTCCAAATGCAGCCTAACTAAGGTTTTATATAGCTGCAACATGATTTCCCAACTCCTGTACACAGTACCCCAGCTGATGAAGACAAGCATGCCGAATACCTCCTTAATCACCTTGGCCACCAGTGTTATCACTTTTAGGGAACTGTGCACCTGCACGCCCAGATCCCTCTGTATATTAATGTTCCGAAGGATTCTATTTACAGTATAATTCACACCTATATTTGAACCTCCAGAATGCATCACCTCACATTTGTCTGGATTAAACTCCATCTGCCATTTCTGTGTCCAATTCTCCAATCTATCTCTATCCTGTTGTATCCTCTGACAATCCCCGGCACTATCAGCAACTCCACCAATCTTCATGTCATCCGCAAACTTAATGATCAGACCCCCCACATTTTCCTCCAGATCATTTATATATATTACAAACAACAGAGGTCCCAGCGCTGACCCCTGTGGAACATCACTAACTACAAATCTCCATTCTGAAAACACCTTTCCACTGCTACTTTCTGTCTTCTATAACCAAACTAGTTCTGTACCTATCTGGCCAATCCACCCTGAATCCCATGTGATCTTATTTGGGCAGCACAGTGATTGTCGCTGCTACCTCATAACGCCAGAGACCCAAGTTCAATTCCAGCCTCCAGTCACTGTCTGTGTAGAATTTGCACATTCTCCTCATGTCTACGTGGGTTTCACCTCTCAGTCCAAAGATGTAAGGTTCTGTTGATTGCGCAAGCTATATTGACCCTAGTTTCAGAAGGATTAGCAGGATAAATAAGTGGGGTTGCAGGAATAGGGCCTGGGTGGGACTGTGGTCAGTGAAGACACAATGAGCCAAAGACCTCCTGCAGTGTAGGGTTTCCATGATTTTATACTTTTTATACCAGTTTGCCATGTGGGACCTTGTCAAATGCCTTATTGAAGTCCATATAAACTACACATGGAGCCCTTCTCTCAACAATTTTCTTTGTCATCTCTTCAAACAACTCTGTGAAGTTGGTGAGAAATGACCTTCCCCATACAAAATCATGCCTCCTATCACTAACTAATCCATTTTCCTCCAAATGTACATATATCCTGTCCCTCAGTATCTCCTCTAAAAGTTTCCCCACCGCTAATGTCAGGCTCACTAGCCTATAATTTCCTGGATTATCCCTGCTTCTTTTCTTAAGCAAAGGAACAATATTGGCTATTCTCCAGTTCTCTGGAACCTCATCTATGGTCAGAGGGTGTGAAGATATCCGTTAACACTTCAGCTATTTCTTCCTACGCCTCCTGCAGTAACCTGGGATAGGTCCCATCTGGCTCCGGGGACTACCTTAATGCAATTCAACAACCCAACAATTCAGCCATCAATATATTGATATTTTCTAGAGCATTCACACACCTATCCCAGACCTCAACACCTCAAATGCTCTTTTCCTTGGTGAATACAGTGATAAACTACTCATTAAGGATATCATTCACTTCTGTCATTCAATGTATAACTTCCCTCCACTGTCCTTGGGTTGGCCTACTCTTTGTCTTGTTCCTAACACATGTGTAAAAAGCCAGGGAATTCTCCTTGACCCTGTTTGCTAAAGACTGTTCACAGCCTCTTTTAGCTCTCTAATTCTGCGTTTAAATTCCTTCTGACTTTCACTATACTCCTCAGATGAATGTGAATAAATCTTTATGGACAGATAATCCTCATTCGAGGCCCTGGAAATAGTAGATCCATTAGTAGTTATTTTCCATAATTCTTGGTTCCTATAGATCGGAAGTTCGCTAATATAAGGGAGGTAGAGAGAAAACAGGGAAGTACAGACCAGTGAGCATAATGTCAGTACTGGAGAAGTTAGAACATAGAACATTACAGCGCAGAACAGGCCCTTCGATCTTCGATGTTGCGCCGACCAATTAGGAACAAGCAATGACCCTCTAACCTAAACCATTCCCTTTTCATCCATAAACTTATCTACTAACCTCTTAAACGCCACCAAACTTGACGCATCTACAACTGCAGCAGGCAGGGCATTCCATACCCTTACCACCCTCTGGGTAAAGAACCTACCTCTGACATCCGTCCTATAACTACCACCCCTTAATTTAAAGCTATGTCCCTTCGTGCTAGCTTTCTCCATCCTAGGAAAAAGGCTTTCACTGTCCACCCTATCTAAACCTCTAATCAACTTACATGTTTCAAAAAGGTCTCCTCTTAGCCGCCTTCTTTCTAACGAAAAAAACCTCAAATCTCTCAGCTCTCTTCATAAGACCTGCCCTCCATACCAGGCAACATCGTGGTAAACCTCCTCTGTACCCTCTCCAATGCCTCCACATCTTTCTTATAATGCGGGGACCAGAACTGTACACAATACTCCAAGTGCGGCCGCACTAGAGTTTTGTACAGTTGCAACATGACGTCGCGGCTCCGAAATTCAATCCCCTACCAATAAAAGCTAAGACTCCGTATGCCTTCTTAACCTTATCAACTTGATTGCCAACTTTCAGGGATCTATACACGCATACACCAAGATCCCTCTGTTCATCAACACTATTAAGAGTCCTACCATTAGCCCTATACTCTACACATTTGTTATTCCTGCCAAAGTAAATTACCTCACACTTTTCCACATTAAACTCCATTTGCCACCTCTCGGCCCAGCACTGCAACTTGTCCAAGTCTCTCTGCAAACTAGAACACCCCTCTTCACTACCTACCACTCCTCCGACTTTGGTGTCAACCGCAAATTTACTAATCCATCCTTCAATACTCTCATCCAGATCACTTATAAAAATTACAAACAGTAGGGGCCCCAAAACAGATCCCTGAGGTACACCACTAGTAACCGAACTCCACGATGAATATCTCCCATCAACCACCACCCTCTGTCTTCTATCTGCTAGCCAATTCCTAATCCAATTAGCTAAATCACCCTCAATCCCATACATCTGCATTTTCTGCAGAAGCCTTCCATGGGCCACCTTATCAAACGCCTTACTAAAGTCCATATATACCACATCAACTGCCTTACCCCCATCCACCTCTTTGGTCACTTTTTCAAAAAAACTCAATAAGGTTAGTAAGGCACGACCTACCCTTCACAAAACCATGCTGACTATCCCCAATCAATTCACTTCTCTCTAAATAACTATAAATCCTATCCCTAATAATTCTTTCCAATACTTTGCCCACAACAGAAGTAAGACTCACCAGTCTATAATTCCCAGGAAAGTCTCTCTTCCCCTTCTTGAGCAATGGGACCACATTCGCTATCCCTCCAGTCTTCCAGCACTATACCCGTAACCAACAACGACCTGAAGATCAGAGCCAGAGGCTCTGCAATTTCCTCTCTTGCCTCCCAGAGAATCCTAGGGTAAATCCCGTCCGGCCCAGGGGACTTATCTAACTTCAAACCCTCAAGAATATCTAGCACATCCTCCTTATCTACTTCAATACTTTCCAGTTTGCAACCCTGTATCCCAGTGTTCTCCACAACTACATTTACATCTCCCTGCGTGAATACCGAAGAGAAATATTTGTTCAGTGCCTCTCCAATCTCTTCAGGCTCCACGCACAACTTCCCACTGCTGTCCATAACTGGCCCTAACCTTGCCCTAACCAATCTTCTATTCTTAACATATCTAAAGAAAGCTTTAAGATTCTCCTTGATCCTATCAGCCAAAGTCTTCTCGTGTCCCCTTTTAGCTCTCCTCAACTCACTCTTTAGCTCACTCCTGGCTAATCTATAGCTATCCGTTGCACTAACTGAGCCTTCAAGCCTCATCCTGACATAAGCCTCTTTTTTCCTTTTAACCAGCGAATTAACTTTTTTAGTACACCAAGGTTCCCTTACTCGACCATTTCCTCCTTGCCTGACAGGGACATACTTATCAAGGACACGCAGTAGCTGCTCCTTGAATAAGCTCCACATTTCAGATGTTCCCAGTCCCTGTAGTTTCCTAGTCCAACCTATGCACCCTAATACCCTCCTTATGGCCTCATAATTACCATTTCCCCAGCTATAACTACTGCCCCCAGCTTCATGCCTATCCCTGTCCATCACTAAGGTGAACGTAACCGAATTGTGGTCACTATCACCAAAATGTTCACCAACTTCCAAGTCTAACACCTGGTCTGGCTCATTGCCCAGCACCAAATCCAATGTAGCCTCACCTCTAGTTGGCCTATCTACATACTGAGTCAAAAAACCTTCCTGCACACTTTGTATAAAAACTGACCCCTCTAACGAGCTAGAGCTATAGCTATTCCAATCAATATTAGTAAAGTTAAAGTCTCCCATAACAATTACCCTATTACTTTCACTCCTGTCCAGGATCGACTTTGCAATCCTTTCCTCTACCTCTCTAGAACTTTTAGGAGGTCTATAAAAGACTCCCAACAGGGTGACCTCTCCTCTCCTGTTTCTAATCTCAGCCCATACTACCTCAACAGACAAGTCCTCATCAAACTTCCTTTCTGTCACTGTGATACAGTCTTTGACTAATAATGCCACTCCTCCCCCCCTTCTACCTCCTTCTCTACTCTGACTGAAGCATTTGAACCCCGGAACCTGCAACAAACATTCCTGTCCCTGCTCTATCCATGTCTCTGAAATGGCCACAACATCGAAGTTCCAGATACTGGGCCAAGCTGCAAGTTCCTCCACCTTATTGCGAATACTTCTTGCATTAAAGTATACGCATTTCAAATCATGCCCTACTCCACCCGTACGCTGCTGTGTTTTACAGTTCTCATCTATGACCCCCCTATTCTCGTCCCTCTTAACATCCAAACTACTCAGGATCCCACCCCCGCTCTGAATCAGTTTAAAGCCCCCTGCATAGCCTTTGCTATGGGAACTAAGATATTGGTTCCCCTCTGGTTCAGGTGTAGACCATCTCTCTTTAAGAGGTCCCACCTATCCCAGAATGAGTCCCAATTGTTCAGGAACCTGAACCCCTCCCTCCTGCACCATCTCCGCAGCCACGAATTCAAACATTCCCTCTCTCTGTTCTTTAAACTATCCCGTGGCACAGGCAAGAGTCCAGAGATAACCACTCTGTCTGTTTTGGCCCTAAGCTTCCACCCCAACTCCATAAACTTCTGTTTAATATCCCCTTCCCTTGTCCTACCTACATCGTGTGTCCGTACGTGAACTATGACTTGGGGCTGACTCCCCTCTCCCTTAAGAATCTTAAAAACCTGCTCTGAGACATCCTGGACCTCGGCCCCTGGGAGGCAACACACCAGCCCTGAGTCCCGTTTATTACTATTTACTCTCCTATCTGTCCCTCTAACTATGGAGTCTCCAATTACCAGGCCCAATCTCCTATTTCCCCTACCCACCTGAGCATTCACAGCAGGCTCACCCCCAGAGACCTGCTCCCTTTGGCCATCTCCAGTTGATTCCTCCTCAACTGTAGCCTCCAGGACGGAAAATTTGTTTTGGAGGGGAACAGCCCTGGGGGATTGTCTACCCAATTGCTTCTTACCCCTCCTCCTAATAATTACCCAAGAATCACTTTTAGGAGTGACTATCTCTTTGTAACTCCTGTCAATATCTGCCTCAACCTCCTGAATTATCCGGAGTTCCTCAAATTCCAGCTCCAGCTCCTTAACCCGATCCTCAAGGAGCTGCAGATGGGCACACTCTCTGTACCAGTTTGTAGAGTCAGAGAGAAAACTACAACTACCAGCAAGCCTCCTAATGACAACTTCCGGTTTCCAGTTAGTTTAAAAAAAAAGGGCAAAAAACTACCACTACTCGCTACTTTAACCAAAAAGAAAATGTTAAAAATTACTCAACACTCGCTCAAATCGCTGCCTCTCCGTGCTGCTCCACAGGAACAACAAGGCCGATACCCAGAGGTTAGTACTTATATAGCTTAAAAACTACAACTACCAGCAAGCCTCCTAATGACGACTTCCGGTTTCCAGTTAGTTTTAAAAAAAAAGGGCAAAAAACTACCACCGCTCGCTACTTTAACCAAAAAGAAAATGTTAAAAATAACTTAACACTCGCCCAAATCGCTGCCTCTCCGTGCTGCTCCACAGGAACAATGTGCGTGTACCATCTTGTAGATGGTACACACGCCTGTCACTGTGTGTTGGTGGTGGAGGGAGTGGATGGTTGTGGATGGGGTGCCAATCAAGCAGGGCTGCTTTATCCTGGATGGTGTGGAGCCTCTGGAATGTTGGAGCTGCATCCATCCAGGCAAGTGGGGAGTTTTCCATCACACTGCTGACTTGTACCTTGTAGACGGTGGACAGATTTTGAGGAGTCAGGAGGTGGGTTGCTCCAGCCTCTGACCTGCTCTGGTGGTTACATTATTTATATGGCGTATCCAGTTGAGTCTGTGGTTAGTGGTAACCCAGATATGTTGACAGTGAGGGATTCAGTGACGGTTACACCATCGAATGTCAACAGGCAGTGCTAAGAGTGTCTCTTATTGGAGATAGTCATTGCCTGGTATTTGAGCGAATGTTACCTCCACTTGTCAGCTCAAACCTGGACATTATCCAGATCTTGTGGCATTTTCACATGGACTGTTTCAGTATCTGAGGAGTGGTAAATGGTGCTGAACATTGTGTAATCATCGGCAAACATCCCCACTTCTGATCTTATGATGGAGGGAAGGTCATTGATAAAGCAGTGAATGATGGGATATGTTGTACAAGTGATTGTATGAATGGGCTAGTCTATGATGGGCATTTAGGCTGTAAAGATTATCTGGGCTGTAAGGAGATCGAGTGGATGGAGTAATGGTGGACTTTGTTGGGGGGAAGATTCTCCTTGCAAATTTCAGCTGGTATCAAGATTCAGCAAAATAACTTTCAAATGCATTGCCTGGCAACAATCTTTACTCCCACCAGCCCAATCCCTGCAGCACCCATCAGCCAGATTTATTGAAGGAAATGCCAGTTTAACAGGAATGCTTCGTAATTGATTGAGAGCTTTGAACTACTCATTTAGATTAGAACATAAAGCCTATTGTCACAGACCAGAACACAGGATTTAATGTTGAAGGAGCAGAGTTAAAGATGCCCAACTAAGATGAACTTGGTGTGGGAACATGGGGGAGGAACAAGGAGAAAGAACAGAACCCAACAAGATCAGACCAGTCAGAATGGGGGGTGTATCAGTACCCTTTTAACTGCAGAGTAAATGTTGTTCCTGCACAATCTCTCAGTATCTCACTAACAATATGGCCTGGACCATCTAGAACCTTCTCCCAGTCACTGTCAGGCCATGTGCAGCGCTTTGCGCCCCAGGGCATTGCCACCTCCAAGTATTTAAGGGTAAACGCCATCACATCACAGATTGGGCATGCAGGTGTAGAGCTGATATAGAAAGGGAACAGTACAGACCTCTTCCTCCTCAATTCGAGCAGGCTCGATCAGCAGATTATTGACTTGATCAAAGGAGACCCCCTGTTAGGACAGGAATCAGCAGAGGCATGCGGATTAGTGGAGCATAGCTTCAACCCAGTCAAAACACAGCCCCTCGATACAGCATCGAGGATTGCACCAGGCACACAGACACAAGAAGCACACACAGACACTGACAGACACAGACAGGACACAACCCTGGGCTCACAAATTCTCAGCCCAAACCTGAGGATAAACCAAAGCAGAGAGTGATGAAGCTGATGAACTGAGGTTTGTCTTTTTGTTTTGCCCAGTGCCACTAATCAACTCCAAATAAGCAAGAAAACAGGCTGATGTCCAATCACACAGCTATAACTCACCAACTGCTGGCCAATGTGCCAACCTAGTGAGAGGATTTAGGTCAGCATTTACATGATAACATTTACAGGCACCTTCTCTGGAATCCAGTTACTTGGAAGGTGCTCTGAGCTCAAGCCTTTCACCAGCATTGGGAATGAGTGAGGGATCATACAGAGTTTCACCGAATGCTGTACGATCAGAAGCTTGCGATTGACGTGAACACGATGGCCCCATGACAATCACTGCATTAACTGGTTTTTCATTAGTCCCAGCGTGGGCCAGTCTCGGTAAGACACACACTTAGCGAAAATCTGCGTGGCTTTAGCTGTATCGCCCTGGATGGTGCCCCTCAGTGCAGCCACACTGCACAACTACTCACCTCTGAGTGGAACAGCTCTCAACAACAAGAACTAGTACATATCTCACAAATCGGAGCACAATCTGTGCACCTACCCAATCACCAGCTGCTTACCAAATTCTCTGATCTCAATATAGACAATGCTCATTAAAAACAGAGACTGGCACACTAGCACACAATGCACTTCCACACCCCCACAGAATGCACCAAGGAAAGTATAACGCAAAGACTACAGAGGGCTAAAAGGGATCACGAAATATCCATTAGCCAGCAGGATTAAGAAAAGTCCCCTGGCCTTTACACATATATAAAGAGCAAGAGGGTAGCCGGGGAGAGGGTTGGCCCACTCAAGGACAAGGGAGGGAACCTGTGTGGAGCCGGAGGAAATGGGCAAGGTATTAAATGAGTATTTTGTGTCAGTATTCACTAAAGAGAAAGACTTGGTGGATGAGGAGTCTGGGAAAGGATGTGTAGATAGTTTGAGTCTTGTTGAGATCAAACAGGAGGAAGAATTGGGGTTCTTGAGAAACATTAAGATAGACAAATCCCCAGGGCCTGATGGGATACACCCCAGAATACTAAGAGAGACAAGAGAGGAAATTGCTGGGGCCTTGAGAGAAATCTTTATATCCTCACTGGCTACAGGGGAGCTATGATGAGGAGATGCTGGTGTTGGACCAGAGTAAACACAATATGAAGTCTCAAACACCAGGTTAAAGTCAAACAGGTTTCTTTAACAGCACAAGCTTCCGGTGTCTCAAGCTCCTTTCTCAGGTGACACAAGTGTCGTGAGACGTCTTACTGTACAGGTGAGCTCCGAAAGGATTGGAGAATAGCCAATGTTGTTCCTTTGTTTAAGAAGGGTAGCGAGAATAATCCAGGTAATTACAGGCCGGTGAGCCTTACATCAGTGGGAGGGAAATTATTGGAGAGGATTCTTCGAGACAGGATTTATTCCCACTTGGAAATAAGTGGATGTATTAGTGAGAGGCAACGTGGTTTTGTGAAGGGGAGGTTGTGTCTCATGAACTTGATTGAGTTTATTGAGGAAGTGATGAAGACGATTGATGCGTGGGGCAGTGGATGTTGTCTACATGGATTTCAGTAAGGCCTTTGACAAGGTCCCTCATGGCAGACTGGTGCAGAAGGTGAAGTCGATCGGGATCAGAGGTGAGCTGGCAAAGTGGATACAAAACTGGCTCAGACAAAGAAGACAGAGGGTAACAGTGGAAGGGTGTGTTTCTGAATGGAGGGCTGTGACAAGTGGTGTTCCTCAGGGATCAGTGCTGGGACCTTTGCTGTTTGTAATATATATAAATGATTTGGAGGAAAATGTAATTGGATTAATTAGTAAGTTTGCAGACAACACAAAAGTTGGTGGATTTATGGATAGCGATGAGAACCATCAGAGGATACAGCAGGATATAGATCAGTTGGAGACTTGGGCAGAAAGATGGCAGATGGAATTTAATCCAGACAAATGTGAGGTAATGCATTTTGGAAGGCCTAATACAGATAGAAAATATACAGTAAATGCCAGAACCCTTAATAATATTGATAGGCAGAGGGATCTGGGTGTACAGATACACAGGTCACTGCAAGTGGCAATGCAGGTGGAGAAGGCATGGTTGCCTTCATTGGCCAGGGCATTGAGTTTAAAAATTGGCAAGTCATGTCGCAGCTTTATAGAACCTTAGTGAGGCCGCACTTGGAATATAGTGTTCAATTCTGGTCGCCACACTACCAGAAGGATGTGGAGGCTTTGGAGAGGGTACAGAAAAGATTTACCAGGATGTTGCCTGGCATTAGCTATGAGGAGAGATTGGAGAAACTTGGTTTGTTCTCACTGGAACAACGGAGGTTGAGGGGTGACCTGATAGAAATCTACAAGACTATGAGAGGCATGGACAGAGTGGATAGTCAGAAGCTTTTTCCCAGGGTGGAAGAGTCAATTACGAGGGGCACAGGTTTAAGTTGCGAGGAATAAGGCGATATACAAAGCAAGTTTTTCTTTTACACACAGCGTGGTGGGTGTCTGGAACTCACTGCTGGAGGAAGCAGTGGAAGGGAATATGGTAGAGAGTTTTAAGAGACATCTTAACAAGTACATGAATATGTACTTGCCTGGTATGGAGGGCAGGTCTTATGAAGAGAGGCTGAGGGATTTGAGGTTGTTTTCATTAGAAAGGAGGCGGCTAAGAGGAGACCTTATCGAAACATATAAGATGATTAGAGGTTTAGATAGGGTGGACAGTGATAGCCTTTTTCCTAGGATGGAGAAAGCTAGCACGAGGGGACACAGCTTTAAATTAAGGGGTGATAGTTATAGGACGGATATCAGAGGTAGGTTCTTTACCCAAAGGGTGGTTCGGGAGTGGAATGCCCTGCCTGCAGCAGTTGTAGATGCGCCAAGTTTGGTGGCGTTTAAGAGGTTAGTTGATAAGTATATGGAAGAGAAGGGAATGGTTTAGTTTGGAGGGGCATTGCTTTTTATATTGGTCGGCGCAACATCGAAGGCCGAAGGGCCTGTTCTGTGCTGTAATGTTCTATGTTCTATGAATAGGATGGGAATAGAGGGATAGGGGGTCTTAATTCAGTCGGGCAGCACAATCAGTGCAGGCTTGGAGGGAGGGCCTGTTCCTGTGCTGTAATTTTCTTTGTTCATTCCATTCCACACAGCCCCGCGCCCCCACAGACTCACATATCCCACAATGATTCGACCCAGACAGCCAACATTGTGCACCATATACCCCCAAAGGCAGCACCCACTCTTTGCCACTCCACCTCATGCCCAGACACAGCCGCAAGCACGGCACAAGGGCACAAATTCCAGACACAAAGGACAAACATACATATCATTCACCAGCTTTTGGACACATCCCAGAAGCAACCAGCGTGGAAATACAACCACACAGCCCAGCAAGAGGTGCATAAGAGTCAGAAGGTAACTGGTGACTGGAGGAGAGGGGAATAATTCTCCTGTGTAGAAGGGAACAGAGACCTCAGGAGTTCACTAACTGCTAAATGAAGAATTTGAGAGCCCAGAGAACTGGTCACACAGCAAACACCAATTCTTTTGTTCAAACATTTTCATAGTTTTGGAAAGAGATGCAGAAACTGTGAAAGAATAGCTGAGTGTGTGGAGCAGCTGCACATGAGAGAGGTGACCTCCTTTCTCAGTGTCTGGGTGGAAATCACAGTCAGTAATGTCTGGGAATCTCCCAGGACTGCACTCTCCATGTGTCACAGACGAAGCTAAAACAAAAAGAAACTTTGAATTTCTTCAGGTTAAACACAAAGGAATTCTCTGCGAGTCTAACTACCTTTCCTCAATGCAGATGATATTGCTAGAAATAAACCAAGCTCCTTTACAGGGACAGTCTGGTTTGAAGTCAAAGTGCACGTGAATCTGTGAGCCAGCATTCATACACATTCGCGAGGACAGATTCACGACTGAGTGCACGATTAGGCAAAGGATTGCAGAAAGTGGATTTCTGTATTAGGCTAAAATCTGCACTCACAATTAAAGAACCACATAAACCATTCAGCCCCTTGTGTTAGTGCCACTCTTTCAAATAACTATCCAGTGAGTCCAGCTACTCTACTCTCCCCTCTTGGCCTGACAACATTTCCCCCTTTAGTAATCCAGTTTCCTTTTGTTTGAATTGGCTTCCACTTCCCTCTTTGTAACGCACTAAAATGTGAACAGAGCTTGTGTTTGACCTTTATAGTGGCCTCAGACATCCCAGCACCCCCTCAGAATGACCAATCGCCCTTGTACACCCACAGCACTGAGTCAGGTTCCTTTACTGTGTGTATGGTTACAAATCCTCCAGTGAAGTGTGATGGGGTGGACTGCAGAGACACACTGATATAAATGGAGCAGATTCCAGGTAGCTAAGGTGAGTGTGGGTAGACAGAGCACCAGCCTGCTCATGGACAGGAACCCTGGGACCCTTCATGCTGCTCTCAGATCCCAACATGCAGGTCTAAAATATCAGATGCAGCGAACTAGCCTGTTACTATTCCAATACAAAGGAGGATCTAATAATCTCATTAGCAGAAATCATTTGTTAGATTAGAAATGGGAGGTTAGTCAGTTAGTTAATGACAGCAGTGACACGGACAGACACATTACATTGCAGTTATTCACTGAATATCAACGGAGAGACTGCAAGAAAAAGATACAGTGACATCAAGACAGAGGCTAGAAAGAGAGATAAAGCAACAGTGAGGCACAGACAGCAAAAAGGACATAGAACAGACACGAGAGAAAGGTAACACAGCATGCATGGCGTTGAGTGTGGGGGGCGGAGGGGCGCAGAGAGCGGGGTGGGGCGGAGGGGCGCAGAGAGCGGGGTGGGGCGGAGGGGCGCAGAGAGCGGGGTGGGGGCGGAGGGGCGCAGAGAGCGGGGTGGGGCGGAGGGCGCAGAGAGCGGGGTGGGGCGGAGGGGCGCAGAGAGCGGGGTGGGGCGGAGGGGCGCAGAGAGCGGGGTGGGGCGGGAGGGGGCGCAGAGAGCGGGGGGCGGAGGCCAGAGAGCGGGTGGGGCGGAGGGGCGCAGAGAGCGGGGTGGGGCGGAGGGGCGCAGAGAGCGGGGTGGGGCGGAGGGGCGCAGAAGCGGGGTGGGCGGAGGGGCGCAGAGAGCGGGGTGGGCGGAGGGGGCAGAGAGCAGGGTGGGGCGGAGGGGCGCAGAGAGCGGGTGGGGCGGAGGGGCGCAGAGAGCGGGGTGGGGCGGAGGGGCGCAGAGAGCAAGAGGGAAATGAGCAAAAAATAAAATATCTAAAGAGGGGAACACACAGGTGAAAGAGTGATTCAGATAGATAAATGGTAGTTCTGCACCAGAGACATTTCCAGTTGTGAGAATGAGGGAAGCAATGGTTTCAGGGAGATGAGTGCTGAGGGGTGTATGGGTGAATGTGCATTAAACAAAAACAGCAACATGGGAATGAGAGGCAGGCTGTTGAAGCAGCAGGGGATATGGGAAAATCCCTCGTTCAAAGGGAGTCAGTTATTTAATGCTAACCTTGCTCATTCTACTTCATGCAGTAACAATGCACAGCATTCAGGAGTATGCAACTGGTCCCTATCACTGATTAGTATTTGAGGAAACTATCACAACAAATCACTCTGCAGAACAATCGGACAGGGTACCTGACCAAACTGTCTCAACAGGGATTCCACAGCAGCAGCAGTACAGAGCAGCTTGGTACAGTCGGCATATACAATGTACAGACACTAAGGGGGAAGATGGGGGCCTTCACACAAACACAGAGGGGGTGGTGCTCCACACAGATACACAGACACCAGGAGGGACTTCCCACAGAGACACAGAAACCGGTGTGGGGGGGTTGGCTTCACATGGACACACAGATACCAGGAAGGGAGCACCCAACTGATTCCCTGTCAGGTGCTGATTGGCTGGGGTCTATGGGCTACTGCTCAATGAAATAACTGCTGTCACATAATACACACAATCAAACTGATCGGCTGTCTAACTCTGCCAATCCTCCTGGAACATCAAAACACTAACCAACATACAGACAACATGTGAGTTTTGGACACAGACACTAACCATTAGCCCTGGCACTGGCTCCAATCTCAGTCTTTCTGGTCAGACAAGCTATAACAGATTCTCCCTGAGCACTGGGTTAATGCAGCTTACTCTCATGTACACACACAGGTCTATACATTGCCACAGTGCCAGCAGACCCCTACTCCCTCCTTACATCAGGACTCCAGGCCGCTGCGTACATCCTACCTTGACTGGAGGCTGGGAGAGCCTTTCGTCTCTAACCTCCTGACCATCTTCCAGCTGCTCCATGTCTGTGTCCAGGCAGTGGTTGGATTTGACACTCTGGTCGCCAGCCTCCTGCAGCTCTGTGCTGGGTAAACCGTGAAGCATAGCCAGCACTGCCTCCGGTTTGGGAAGCTTGTTGATCTTAAACTGCTTCTTGTAGTGAGGGGTGTCCTTCCGGATCAGACGCTGCTTCTCAGGAATGAATTCACCTTCACCAGCTCCATCCTCCTCCTCCTCCCGGATTACAGTGTCCGCACTGAAACGCACCATGGGCTGCAAGGGACACAGAAACCCGTTACAGCACTGTACAGTGCGGTGCTCCCTCAGCACTGACCCTCTGACAGTGCGGCACTCCCTCAGCACTGACCCTCTGACAGTGCGGCACTCCCTCAGCACTGACCCTCTGACAGTGCGGCACTCCCTCAGCACTGACCCTCTGACAGCGCGGCACTCCCTCAGCACTGACCCTCTGACAGTGCAGCACTCCCTCAGCACTGACCCTCTGACAGTGCGGCACTCCCTCAGCACTGACCCTCTGACAGTGCGGCACTCCCTCAGCACTGACCCTCTGACAGTGCGGCACTCCCTCAGCACTGACCCTCCGACAGTGCGGCGCTCCCTCAGCACTGACCCTCTGACAGTGCGGCGCTCCCTCAGCACTGACCCTCTGACAGTGCGGCGCTCCCTCAGCACTGACCCTCTGACAGTGCGGCACTCCCTCAGCACTGACCCTCTGACAGTGCGGCACTCCCTCAGCACTGACCCTCTGACAAAGCGGCACTCCTCAGCACTGACCCTCTGACAGTGCGGAACTCCCTCAGCACTGACCCTCTGACAGTGCGGCACTCCCTCAGCACTGACCCTCTGACAGTGCGGCACTCCCTCAGCACTGACCCTCTGGCAGTGTGGCACTCCCTCAGTACTGACCCTCTGACAGTGCGACACTCCCTCAGCACTGCCCTCTGACAGTGCGGCACTCCCTCAGCACTGACCCTCTGACAGTGCGGCACTCCTCAGCACTGACCCCCTGACAGTGCGGCACTCCCTCAGCACTGACCCTCTGACAGTGCGGCACTCCCTCAGCACTGACCCTCTGACAGTGCGGCACTCCCTCAGCACTGACCCTCTGACAGTGCGGCACTCCCTCAGCACTGACCCTCTGACAGTGCGGCACTCCCTCAGCACTGACCCTCTGACAGTGCGGCACTCCCTCAGCACTGACCCTCTGACAGTGCGGCACTCCCTCGGTTATAGCATTATCAAAGCACTGCCATCAATGTTTATGCCTTTGACAGAGAACAATTGACCATGGGGTTTGATTGAGACCTTCACCTCAAAGTAGCTGTCTTCTTCATGTTCCTCCTCCTCTTGCTCCATCGTATCAATGCTCGGATCCACTACAATCACTTCATCCGCCTGCGTTTCCATTTCCAGTTCAACTTCTTCTTGCCCCAGGGAGATTCCACCATTCAACATAGGTGTCTCTGGACCTTGGTCAGGTAACGCACTCACCCTCTCTTCTTGCTGGAAAGGAACATACAATTTCTGCAGAAGGAATCTCCTAAACATCCCGGAATTGGAGCAATTCCCACTCAACCTGGAGACGCTCACACGCTCCCCATAAGTGCTGGGCGGGCTGCACACATGCAGCACCCACCGCCCCCAGGGATAGGGGACACAGCACCCACCATCCCCCCAGGGATAGGGGACACAGCACCCACCGCCCCCAGGGATAGGGGACACAGCACCCACCGCCCCCCGGGGATAGGGGACAGCACCCACCATCCCCCCAGGGATAGGGGACGCAGCACCCACCGCCACCGGGATAGGGACGCAGCACCACTGACCCCCAGGGATAGGGGACGCAGCACCCACTGACCCCCAGGGATGGGGACGCAGCACCCACCATCCCCCGGGGATAGGGGACGCAGCACCCACCATCCCCCGGGGATAGGGGACGCAGCACCCACCATCCCCCCAGGGATAGGGACGCAGCACCCACTGACCCCCAGGGATAGGGGACGCAGCACCCACCGCCACCCCGGGGATAGGGGACGCAGCACCCACCGCCCCGGGGATAGGGGACGCAGCACCCACCATCCCCCGGGGATAGGGGACGCAGCACCCACCATCCCCCGGGGATAGGGGACGCAGCACCCACCATCCCCCCAGGGATAGGGGACGCAGCACCCACCGCCCCCCGGGGATAGGGGACGCAGCACCCACCGTCCCCCGGGGATAGGGGACGCAGCACCCACTGCCACCCCGGGGATAGGGGATGCAGCACCCACCGCTACCCCGGGGATAGGGGACGCAGCACCCACCGTCCCCCCAGGGATAGCGGACGCAGCACCCACCACCCCCCGGGGATAGGGGACGCAGCACCCACCGTCCCCCCGGGGATAGGGGACGCAGCACCCACCGTCCCCCCGGGGATAGGGGACGCAGCACCCACCGTCCCCCCGGGGATAGGGGACGCAGCACCCACCGTCCCCCCGGGGATAGGGGACGCAGCACCCACCGACCTGTGGTTCTGGTGAATCAGGTGATGAAGGCTCATCCTGGGCTTTCATGGTGAGTGCCTCTCCCCGCCGTTCCTCAATTGCTTGTTTCATCACCTTCAGCTCACTCGGGTGTGGTGTTGCTCGCCGTTGTAACCGGCCCTACAGACAAGCAACAGAAACATTACAGCAGGTCAGAGCAGCACACTCTGCACGAGAGTGCATCCCCGCGGCCCCAAGAGAGAGAGCGCGACCCATCCCCGCGGCCCTGAGAGAGAGAGAGCGCAACCCATCCCCAAGGCCCCGAGAGAGAGAGAGAGAGCGACCCATCCCGCGGCCCCGAGAAAGAGAGAGCGCGACCCATCCCTGCGGCCCCGAGAGAGAGCGCGACCCATCCCCGGCCCGAGAGGAGAGAGCGCGACCCATCCCCGCGCCCGAGAGAGAGCGCGACCCATCCCCGCGGCCCCGAGAGAGAGCGCGACCCATCCCCGCGGGCCCTGAGAGAGAGAGAGAGAGGACCCATCCCCGCGGCCCCGAGAGAGAGAGAGAGCGCGATCCATCCCCGCGGCCCCGAGAGAGAGAGAGCGCAACCCATCCCCGCGGCCCCGAGAGAGAGAGCGCGACCCATCCCCACGGCCCCGAGAGAGGAGAGCGCGACCCATCCCCGAGGCCCCGAGAGAGAGAGAGCGACCCATCCCCGCGGCCCCGAGAGAGAGAGAGGCGCGACCCATCCCCGAGGCCCGAGAGAGAGAGAGAGCGACCCATCCCCGGGCGCCCCGAGAGAGAGAGAGCGCGACCCATCCCCGCGCCCCGAGAGAGGGAGAGCGCGACCCATCCCCGCGGCCGAGAGAGAGAGAGCGCGACCCATCCCCCGGCCCCGAGAGAGAGAGAGCGGACCATCCCCCCGCCCCGAGAGAGAGAGAGCGCGACCCATCCGAGGCCCCGAGAGGAAGAGAGAGAGCGCGACCCATCCCGCGGGCCCCGAGAGAGAGAGGCGCGACCCATCCCCGCGGCCCCGAGAGAGAGAGAGCGCGACCCATCCCCGAGGCCCGAGAGAGAGAGCGACCCATCCCCGCGGCCCCGAGAGAGAGAGAGCGCGACCCATCCCCGCGGCCCCGAGAGAGAGAGCGACCCATCCCACTATCCAGGCGCGTGTTCCAAACCTCTTATCCACCCATCAAGGTTTCTTTGTTTGACATTTTCACATTCTTCCAAAGTGACTGAGATTAAAGAGTTTAAACATGTGTTTAAACAGAACGTGAGAAACGGCACCGACGCACGCGCCGGGAACACAAATCTTTTGAACAAGTGAGCCAGCAGCCACTCCCTCTGCACCCTTGATCTCAGAACATTGAAATGCCAGGAAACTCACCCGTCTCTCTGCCTCTTCCTCATCCTCCTCGTCATCGTTACCGTCTTCCTGGAACTGGATCACACTGACCCGGTTTAAATTCGGCTCTGTCCAAGCATCATCCAGACTGACATCCAAGAGATTCTCTACAACCAAAATCATTGGAATCAGGGTCCACACACACTGATCACAGCCTGTTTCAACACAGCCCCGAGAGAGAGCGCGACCCATCCCCGCGGCCCCGAGAGAGAGAGAGAGAGAGCGCGACCCATCCCCGCGGCCCCGAGAGAGAGAGAGAAAGAGCGCGACCCATCCCCGCGAGAGAGGGCGGACCCATCCCGCGAGAGAGCGCGACCCATCCCCCCCCCGCGCCCATCCCCGCGAGAGAGCGCGACCCATCCCCGCGGAGAGAGCGCGACCCATCCCGGAGAGAGCGCGACCCATCCCCGCGAGAGAGCGCGACCCATCCCCGCGAGAGAGCGCGACCCATCCCCGCGAGAGAGCGCGACCCATCCCCGCGAGAAGAGCGCGACCCATCCCCGCGAGAGAGCGCGACCCTCCCCGCGAGAGAGCGCGACCCATCCCCGCGAGAGAGCGCGACCCATCCCCGCGAGAGAGCGCGACCCATCCCCGCGGAGAGAGCGCGACCCATCCCGCGAGAGAGGCGAACCATCCCCGCGAGAGAGCGCGACCCATCCCCGCGAGAGAGCGCGACCCATCCCCGCGAGAGAGCGCGACCCATCCCCGCGAGAGAGCGCGACCCATCCCGCGAGAGAGCGCGACCCATCCCCGAGAGAGAGCGCGACCCTCCCCGAGAGAGAGCGCGACCCATCCCCGCGAGAGAGCGCGACCCATCCCCGCGAGAGAGCGCGACCCATCCCCGCGAGAGAGCGCGACCCATCCCCGAGAGAGAGCGCGACCCATCCCCGAGAGAGAGCGCGACCCATCCCCGAGAGAGAGCGCGACCCATCCCCGAGAGAGAGCGCGACCCATCCCCGAGAGAGAGCGCGACCCATCCCCGAGAGAGAGCGCGACCCATCCCCGAGAGAGAGCGCGACCCATCCCCGAGAGAGAGCGCGACCCATCCCCGAGAGAGAGCGCGACCCATCCCCGAGAGAGAGCGCGACCCATCCCCGAGAGAGAGCGCGACCCATCCCCGAGAGAGAGCGCGACCCATCCCCGAGAGAGAGCGCGACCCATCCCCGAGAGAGAGCGCGACCCATCCCCGAGAGAGAGCGCGACCCATCCCCGAAGAGAGCGCGACCCATCCCCGAGAGAGAGCGCGACCCATCCCCGAGAGAGAGCGCGACCATCCCCGAGAGAGAGCGCGACCCATCCCCGAGAGAGAGCGCGACCCATGGCCCCGAGAGAGAGCGCGACCCATCCCCCGGGCCCCGAAGAGAGAGCGCGACCCATCCCCGCGGGAGAGAGAGCCGCGACCAGAGAGAGAGCGCGACCCATCCGCGCCCCGAGAGAGAGCGGACCCATCCCCCGGCCCCGAGAGAGAGCGCGACCATCCCCGCGGCCCGAGAGAGAGCGCGACCAGGAGAGAGCGGACCCATCCCCGCGGCCCCGAGAGAGAGCGCGACCCATCCCCGCGGCCCCGAGAGAGGCGCGGACCCATCCCCGCGGCCCGAGAGAGCGCGACCCATCCCCGCGGCCCCGAGAGAGAGCGCGACCCATCCCCGCGGCCCCGAGAGAGAGCGCGACCCATCCCCGCGGCCCCGAGAGAGAGCGCGACCCATCCCCGCGGCCCCGAGAGAGAGCGCGACCCATCCCCGCGGCCCCGAGAGAGAGCGCGACCCATCCCCGCGGCCCCGAGAGAGAGCGCGACCCATCCCCGCGGCCCCGAGAGAGAGCGCACCCATCCCCGCGGCCCGAGAGAGAGCGCGACCCATCCCCGCGGCCCGAGAGAGAGCGCGACCCATCCCCGCGGCCCGTGAGAGAGCGCGACCCATCCCCGCGGCCCCGAGAGAGAGAGCGCGACCCATCCCCGCGGCCCCGGAGAGAGAGCGCGACCCATCCCCGCGGCCCCGAGAGAGAGCGCGACCCATCCCCCGGCCCGAAGAGAGCGCGACCCATCCCGCGGCCCCGAGAGAGAGCGCGACCCATCCCCGCGGCCCCGAGAGAGAGCGCGACCCATCCCCGCGGCCCCGAGAGAGAGCGCGACCCATCCCCGCGGCCCCGAGAGAGAGCGCGACCCATCCCCGCGGCCCCGAGAGAGAGCGCGACCCATCCCCGCGGCCCCGAGAGAGAGCGCGACCCACCCCCGCGGCCCCGAGAGAGAGAGAGCGCGACCCATCCCCAAAGGGATTCTTTACCCAAAGGGTGGTTCGGGAGTGGAATGCCCTGCCTGGAGCGGTTGTAGATGCGCCAAGTTTGGTGGCGTTTAAGAGGTTAGTTGATAAGTATATGGAAGAGAAGGGAATGGTTTAGTTTGGAGGGGCATTGCTTTTTATATTGGTCGGCGCAACATCGAAGGCCGAAGGGCCTGTTCTGTGCTGTAATGTTCTATGTTCTATCCCCGCGGCCCTGAGAGAGAGCGCGACCCATTCCTGCGGCCCCGAGAGGGAGAGAGCGCGACCCATCCCCGAGAGAGAGAGAGCGACCCATCCCTGCAGCCCTGAGAGAGAGAGAGCGACCCATCTCTACAGCCCCAAGAGAGAGAGCGCAACCCATCCCCGCGGTCCTGAGAGAGAGAGAGCGTGACCCATCCCCGAGGCCCCGAGAGAGAAAGCGTGACCCATCCCCGAGGCCCCGAGAGAGAGAGCGCAACCCATCCCGAGGCCCCGAGAGAGAGCGCGACCCATCTTGCGGCCCCGAGAGAGAGAGAGCGCGACCATCCCCGAGGCCCCGAGAGAGAGCGTGACCCATCCCGAGGCCGAGAGAGAGAGCGCGACCATCCCCGAGGCCCCGAGAGAGAGCGTGACCCATCCGAGGCCCCGAGAGAGAGAGAGAGCGCGACCCAACCCCGAGGCCCCGAGAGAGAGCGTGACCCATCTCTGCAGCCCGAGAGAGAGCGTGACCCATCCCCGAGGCCCGAAGAGAGAGCGTGACCCATCCCCCCGCCCCCGAGAGAGAGAGAGCGACCCATCCCCGCGGCCCCGAGAGAGAGAGAGGCGACACCCATCCCGCAGCCCCGAGAGAGAGAGCGTACCCATCCCCGCGGCCCCGAGAGAGGGAGAGCGACCCATCCCCGCGGCCCCGAGAGAGGAGAGAGCGACCATCCCCGCGGCCCCGAGAGAGAGAGAGCGCGACCATCCCCGCGGCCCGAGAGAGGGAGAGCGACCCATCCCCGCGGCCCCGAGAGAGAGAGAGCGACCCACCCCGCGGGCCCGAGAGAGAGAGACGCGACCCATCCCCGCGGCCCCGAGAGAGAGAGAGCGCGACCCATCCCCGCGCCCCAGAGAGAGAGAGGAGCGCGACCCATCCCCGCGGCCCCGAGAGAGAAGAGAGCGCGACCCATCCCCGGCCCCGAGAGAGAGAGAGCGACCCATCCCCGCGGCCCCGAGAGAGAGAGAGCGCGACCCATCCTTGAGGCCCCGAGAGAGAGAGAGCGCGACCCATCCCCGCGGCCCCGAGAGAGAGAGAGCGTGACCCATCCCACTATCCAGGCGCGTGTTCCAAACCTCTTATCCACCCATCAAGGTTTCTTTGTTTGACATTTTCACATTCTTCCAAAGTGACTGAGATTAAAGAGTTTACAATTCTCAATCTCCTGAGTGAAATTAGATATAGCTCTTGGGCCTAAAGGGATTGAGGAATATGAGGGGGAAGGAGGGATTAGGATATTGAATTTAATGATCAGTCATGATCAAAATGAATGGTGGAGCAGGCTCGAAGGGCTGAGTGGCCTCCTCCTGTTTCTAGTTGCTGTCAGTGTTTAACTCCACATTCAGTCCAGTTCACAGCGCAGTGCTTAATTTGATCATACCTGTTTCCAGCCACGTCAAGTACATGTATCTCAGATGCCTTTGCACACACTGTTACAGTGGGGGTTGACTGGGAAGAATAAGAGCCATCACTGTGTATCTTTATATGTTTACTGGAGCAAGCTCTCAGGATTGCCACTTGGCAATCAGCCAGGGCATTAGGCAGAGGTTTTCCAGGAAGCTTACCCAGGCTCGGTGATGGTTGCTGTGGCAGCAGGTAGCAGGTCAGCACCTTCTCACCAGTTTGCTCATCGTCCTCCGTTTGGAATTTCAGCATTGGCTGAGATTGGTTCTCCGCCAACCACAGAGCCTTCAGATTCAGATTGGTCAGAGCAAATGGCAGATTCATCAACCTGGGAAGAGATCACAGAATGAGGGGGGGAGGAATGGCAAATTCATAACGGGGTACAAAGAAATAGCTGAGAAATTACATTTGTACTTTGCTTCAGTCTTCACAAAGGAAGACATGAATAATATACCAGAAATGCTGAGAGAAATAATTTTAGTGAGGAGCTGAAGGAAATCAGCATTAGAAGAGAAATGGTTTTGGGGAAATTGATGGGATTGAAGGTGGATGAATCTCCAGCTCCTGATAATCTTCATCCCAGAATACTTAAGGAAGTGGCCCCAAAAATAGAAGATCTATTGTGGTTATTTTCCAAAATTCTTTGGACTCCAGACTGGTTCCTACAGATTGGAGGGTCGCTAATGTGAGCCCACTATTGAAAAACAGAGCTAGAGAAAAAACAGGGAACTACAGAGCAGTGAGCCTAACATCAGTACTGGCAAAACTGCTAGCACCGAGGATTTCAAAAACTCAGCATGTGGAAGGACAAAGTCAGCATGGACTTCCAAAAGGGAAATCGCTCTTGACAAATCTATTCCAATTGTAACTTGAGGGAGGTAGATACTCAACGAGATCTTGGAGTCCGTATATCAGTTACTGAAAGTAAGTGCGCAGATACAGCAGGCAGTAAAGAGGGCAAATAGTATCTTGCCTTCATAGTGAGATGATTTGAGTATAGAGATAGGGATGTTTTACTACAAAAGGGTCTTTTAAAAGACTTCTGGATGAGTATATGGGATCCGATGGGATTGGGGGTTATAGATAGGTCTATGGCTGGGTAGGTTTTGATGTGTTCGGCACAACTTGTGGGCCGAAGGGCCTGTTTGTGCTGTAGTGTTCTATGTAAATATAAGGCCACACCTGGAGTATTGTGTGTACAGTTTTGGTGTCCTTATCTGAGAAAGGATGTCTTTGCTACAGAGGGAGCACAGTGAAGATTTACCAGGCTGATTCCTGGGATGGCAGGTCTGTCATATGAAGAGAGACTAAGTCGGTTAGGATTACATTCACTGGAGTTTAGAGTGAGAGGGGATCTGACAGAAACTTATAAAATTCTAAGAGGATTAGACAGGGTAGATTCAGAAAGACTGATCCCAATGGTGGGGGAATCCAGAACTAGGGGTCATAGTTTGAGGATAAGGGCAAACCTTTTAGAACTGAGGTGAGGAGAAATTTCTTCACCTAGAGGATGGTGAGTGTGTGGAATTCACTCCCACAGATAGTAGTTAAGGCCAAAACATTGATTTCAAGAAGAAATTAGATATAGCTCTTGGGCCTAAAGGGATCGAGGGATATGAGGGGGAAAGAAGGATCAGGATATTGAATTTAATGATCAGTCATGATCAAAATGAATGGTGGAGCAGGCTCGAAGGGCTGAGTGGCCTCCTCCTGTTTCTAGTTGCTGTCAGTGTTTAACTCCACATTCAGTCCAGTTCACAGCGCAGTGCTTAATTTGATCATACCTGTTTCCAGCCACGTCAAGTACATGTATCTCAGATGCCTTTGCAAGTTCAGGAGGGAGATGTGTTAAGCGGTTGTCACGGAGACTCAGCACATTTAAACTCACACAGCCTCCTATTTCAGGTGGGAAAGATACCAGCCGGTTCCGATCCACATTCAAGTTTGTTAGTTTCTTCAGCTTTCCAATAGATTTGGGCAAGGTCTGAAATTAACGCAGAAAAGCAAGTGGATTTATTCATTTCCATCCCCAGCACCTTTCACAATAACAGGAGGTCTGAACATTAAGTAATTATTGGATAAGATTCCAATAAAAATTCCCTTGTTGTTTATTGAACCGAGCCATTTTTATGCAACAAACAGACTACACAGTCAAACAAAGATAATTCCAACACTCCCTCAGTCGGACAGCACGGCACTCCCTCAGCACTGACCCTCTGACAGTGCGGCACTCCCTCAGCACTGACCCTCTGACAGTGCGGCACTCCCTCAGCACTGACCCTCTGACAGTGCGGCGCTCCCTCAGCACTGACCCTCTGGCAGTGCAATACTCCGTCAGCACTGACCCTCTGACAGTGCGGCACTCCCTCAGCACTGACCCTCTGACAGTGCGGCACTCCCTCAGCACTGACCCTCTGACAGTGCGGCACTCCCTCAGCCTGACCCTCTGACAGTGCGGCCCTCCCTCAGCACTGACCCTCTGACAGTGCGGCACTCCCTCAGCACTGACCCTCTGACAGTGCGGCACTCCCTCAGCACTGACCCTCTGACAGTGCGGCACTCCCTCAGCACTACCCTCTGACAGTGCGGCCTCCCTCAGCACTGACCCTCTGACAGTGCGGCGCTCCCTCACACTGACCCTCTGACAGTGCGGCACTCCCTCAGCACTGACCCTCTGACAGTGCGGCACTCCCTCACCTGACCCTCTGACAGTGCGGCCTCCTCAGCACTGACCCTCTGCAGTGCGCCTCCCTCAGCACTGACCCTCTGACAGTGCGGCACTCCCTCAGCACTGACCCTCTGACAGTGCGGCACTCCCTCAGCACTGACCCTCTGAAGTGCGGCACTCCCTCAGCACTGACCCCTGACAGTGCGGCACTCCTCAGCACTGACCCTCTGACAGTGCGGCACTCCCTCAGCACTGACCCTCTGACAGTGCGGCACTTCAGCACTGACCCTCTGACAGTGCGGCACTCCCTCAGCACTGACCCTCTGACAGTGCGGCTCCTCAGCCTGACCCTCTGAGTGCGGCACTCCTCAGCACTGACCCTCTGACAGTGCGGCACTCCCTCAGCACTGACCTCTGACAGTGCGGCACTCCCTCAGCACTGACCCTCTGACAGTGCGGCACTCCCTCAGCACTGACCCTCTGACAGTGCGGCACTCCCTCAGCACTGACCCTCGACAGTGCGGCACTCCCTCAGCACTGACCCTCTGACAGTGCGGCACTCCCTCAGCACTGACCCTCTGACAGTGCGGCACTCCCTCAGCACTGACCCTCTGACAGTGCGGCACTCCCTCAGCACTGACCCTCTGACAGTGCGGCACTCCCTCAGCACTGACCCTCTGACAGTGCGGCACTCCCTCAGCACTGACCCTCTGACAGTGCGGCACTCCCTCAACTGACCCTCTGACGTGCGCACTCCCTCACGACTGACCCTCTGACAGTGCGGCACTCCTCAGCACTGACCCTCTGACAGTGCGGCCTCCCTCAGCACTGACCCTCTGCAGTGCGGACTCCCTCAGACTGACCCTCTGACAGTGCGCACTCCCTCAGCACTGACCCTCTGACATGCGGCACTCCCTCAGCACTGACCCTCTGACAGTGCGGCACTCCCTCAGCACTGACCCTCTGACAGTGCGGCACTCCCTCAGCACTGACCCTCTGACAGTGCGGCACTCCCTCAGCACTGACCCTCTGACAGTGCGGCACTCCCTCAGCACTGACCCTCTGACAGTGCGGCACTCCCTCAGCACTGACCCTCTGACAGTGCGGCACTCCCTCAGCACTGACCCTCTGACAGTGCGGCACTCCCTCAGCACTGACCCTCTGACAGTGCGGCACTCCCTCAGCACTGACCCTCTGACAGTGCGGCATCAGGCATTGTATTGAAGTGTCCACACTCCCCACTGCAGCTGCTACTTAGCTTGGATGATATTGAAAAGACTGCTGCTCTGTGCCTGAAGATTACACGAACAGCTTGGTGCACTGCCCACTCACCGTCAACAGGTTCTCAGTCAGGATCAGCTCCGTCAAATGTGTGCATTCACCCACTGCCTCCGTTAATTGTGTTAACCGATTCTGATCCACCTTCAGAATGGACAACTGCTTCAACTGACCTGGAAACACAACAAAATTGTCAAAAAACCCAGACTGACCACAACTTCATAAGATATGAGAGCAGAATTAAACCATTCAGCCCACTGAGTTCACTCCGCCATTTGATCATGGCTGATATGCTCCTCATCCCCATTTTCCTGCCTTCTCCCCATAACCCTTCACCCCACTACCAATGAAAAATAGAACATAGAACATTACAGTGCAGAACAGGCCGTTCGGCCTTCGATGTTGTGCCGACCAGTTAGGAAAAAGCAATGACCCTCAAGCCTAAAACATTCCCCTTTCATCCATAAACTTATCTACTAACCTCTTAAATGCCACCAAACTTGGCGCATCCACAACTACAGCAGGCAGGGCATTCCATACCCTTACCACCCTCTGGGTAAAGAACCTACCTCTGATATCCGTCCTATAACTACCACCCCTTAATTTAAAGCTATGTCCCCTCGTGCTAGCTTTCTCCATCCTAGGAAAAAGGCTATCACTGTCCACCCTATCTAAACCTCTAATCATCTTATATGTTTCAATAAGGTCTCCTCTTAGCCGCCTCCTTTCTAACGAAAACAACCTCAAATCCCTCAGCCTCTCTTCATAAGACCTGCCCTCCATACCAGGCAACATCCTGGTAAACCTCCTCTGTACCCTCTCCAATGCCTCCACATCTTTCTTATAATGTGGGGACCAGAACTGCACACAATACTCCAAGTGCGGCCGCACTAGAGTTTTGTACAGTTGCAACATGACGTTGTGGCTCCGAAATTCAATCCCCCTACCAATAAATCCATGTTAGGAATAATATATATATTATTATATAGGAATATTAAAATAGGATAATGTATTTGCTACTATATAGTATGACGGCGGCGTGGGCTCATCGGGCCGAAGGGCCTGTTTCCCGTGCTGTGTTGCTTAAAAAAAAAAGCTAAAACTCCATATGCCTTCTTAACCTTCTCGACTTGATTGCCAACTTTCAGGGATCTATGCACATATACACCAAGATCCCTCTGTTCATCAACACTATTAAGAGTCCTACCATTAGCCCTATACTCTACACATTTGTTATTCCTGCCAAAGTGAATTACCTCACACTTTTCCACATTAAACTCCATTTACCACCTCTTGGCCCAGCTCTGCAACTTGTCCAAGTCTCTCTGCAAACTATAACACCCCTCTTCACTATCTACCACTCCACCGACTTTAGTGTCATCTGCAAATTTACTAATCCATCCTTCAATACCCTCATCCAGATCATTTATAAAAATTACAAACAGCAGGGGCCCCAAAACAGATCCCTGAGGTACACCACTTGTAACCAAACTCCACAATGAATATTTCCCATCAACCACCACCCTCTGTCTTCTATCTGCTAGCCAATTCCTAATCCAATTAGCTAAATCACCCTCAATCCCATACATCTGCATTTTCTGCAGAAGCCTTCCATGGGGAACCTTATCGAACGCCTTACTAAAGTCCATATATACCACATCAACTGCCTTACCCCCATCCACCTCTTTGGTCACTTTTTCAAAAAACTCAATAAGGTTAGTAAGGCACGACCTACCCTTCACAAAACCATGCTGACTATCCCCAATCAATTCATTTCTCTCTAAATAACTATAAATCCTATCCCTAATAATTCTTTCCAATACTTTGCCCACAACAGAAGTAAGACTCACTGGCCTATAATTCCCGGAAAGTCTCTATTCCCCTTCTTGAACAATGGGACCACATTCGCTATCCTCCAGTCTTCCGGCACTATACCTGTAACCAACGACGACCTGAAGATCAGAGCCAGAGGCTCTGCAATCGCCTCTCTTGCCTCCCAGAGAATCCTAGGGTAAATCCCGTCCAGCCCAGGGGACTTATCTAACTTCAAACCCTCGAGAATATCTAGCACATCCTCCCTATCTACTTCAATACTTGCCAGTTTGCAACCCTGTATCCCAATGTTCTCCACAACTATATTTACATCTCCCTGCGTGAATACCGAAGAGAAATATTTGTTCAGTGCCTCTCCAATCTCTTCAGGCTCCACGCACAACTTCCCACTGCTGTCCATAACTGGGCCTAATCTTGTCCTAACCAATCTTCTATTAGAACATAGAACATAGAACAATACAGCACAGAACAGGCCCTTCGGCCTTCGATGTTGTGCCGACCAAAATAAAAAGCAATGCCCCTCCTAACTAAACCATTCCCTCTCTTCCATATACTTATCAATTAACCTCTTAAACGCCACCAAACTTGGCGCATCTACAACTGCTGCAGGCAGGGCATTCCATCCCTAATCACTCTTTGAGTAAAGAACCTGCCTCTGATATCCGTCCTATAACTCATACCCCTTAATTTAAAGCTGTGTCCCCTCGTGCTAACTTTCTCCATCCTAGGAAAAAGGCTATTCTTAACATATCTAATGCTGAATGGAATTAGCTGCCATCGGTGGTGGTGGAGGCAAACTCGCTGGGGTCTTTTAAGAGACTTCTGGATGATTACATGGGATTTAATGGGATTGGGAGTTACAGATAATTCTATGGCCTAGTAAGTATGGGTATGATCGGCGCAACTTGTGGGCCGAAGGGCCTGTTTGTGCTGCAGTGTTCTATGTAAAGAAAGCTTTAGGATTCTCCTTAATCCTATCAGCCAAAGTCTTCTCATGTCCCCTTTTAGCTCTTCTTAACTCACTCTTTAGCTCCCTCCTGGCTAAACTATAGCTTTCCAGTGCACTAACTGAGTCTTCAAGCCTCATCCTGACATAAGCCTCCTTTTTCCTTTTAACCAGCAAATTAACTTTTTTAGTACACCAAGGTTCCCTTACTCAACCATTTCCTCCTTGCCTGACAGGGACATACTTATCAAGGACTCGCAGTAGCTGCTCCTTGAATAAGCTCCACATTTCAGATGTTCCCAGTCCCTGTAGTTTCCTAGTCCAATCTATGCACCCTAATTCTCTCCTGATGGCCTCATAATTACCCTTCCCCCAGCTATAACTACGGCCCCCAGCTTCATGCCTATCCCTGTCCATCACTAAGGTGAACGTAACCGAATTGTGGTCACTATCACCAAAATGTTCACTAACTTCCAAGCCTAACACCTGGTCTGGCTCATTGCCCAGCACCAAATCCAATGTAGCCTCACCTCTAGTTGGCCTATCTACATACTGAGTCAAAAAACCTTCCTGCACACTTTGTACAAAACTGACCCCTCTAATGAGCTAGAGCTATAGCTATTCCAATCAATATTAGTAAAGTTAAAGTCCCCCATAACAATTACCCTATTACTTTCACTCCTGTCCAGGATTGACTTTGCAATCCTTTCCTCTACCTCTCTAGAACTTTTAGGAGGTCTATAAAAGACTCCCAACAGGGTGACCTCTCCTCTCCTGTTTCTAATCTCAGCCCATAATACCTCAACAGACAAGTCCTCATCAAACTTCTTTTCTGTCACTGTGATACAGTCTTTGACTAATAATGCCACTCCTCCCCCTCTTCTACCTCCTTCTCTACTTGTTACCCTTTATCCTAAGACTAGACTGCGCCACCAGCGGAGGGACCCTCTCCATGTCTATTTTATCCATACCTTCAATCATGTTGTCATTTAATTATAAACGACAACATTCCATTCACTTTTTTTTAATTATCTGCTGCACCTGCCTGCTACTGTTCTGTGATTCATGAACAAGGACACTCGATCCCTCTGCCCCACAGCACCCTGAAGTCTCTCCCCATTTCACCTTCACATTTTTTCGGCCAATATGTATGACCTCATTCTTATATGACCAGATTCCAAATCTTTTAACTCACAGACCACAATCAGTAAGGATAGGCAACAACACCTTCTTGCAATTATCCTCAACCCCAGCGCCCCACAAGGCTGTGTTCTCAGCCCCCTGTTATACTCTTATACACCCATGACTGTGCGGCCAAATTCCGCTTCAATTCAATTTTCAAGTTTCTTGTCTACATCACCGTAATGGGTCGGATCTCAAACAATGAGACAGAGTACAGGAATGAGATAGAGAATCTGGTGAACTGGTGCAGGAACAATAATCTCTCCCTCAATGTCAACAAAACAAAGGAGATTGTCATCGACTTCAGGAAGTGTAAAGGAGAACTTGTCCTTGTCTACATCAACGAGAACGAAGTACAAATAGTCGAAAGCTTCATGTTTTTAGGTGTCCAGATCACCAACAACCTGTCCTGGTCTCTCCATGCTGACACTATAGTTAAGAAAGCCCCACCAACGCCTCTACTTTCTCAGAAGATGAAGAAAATTTCGCATGTCCGCTACGACTCTCACCAACTTTTACAGATGCACCATAGAAACGATTCTCTCTGGTTATATCACAGCTTGGTATGGGCTCCTGCTCTGTCCAAAACAACAAGGAACTACAAAAGATCGTGAATGTAGCCCAATCCATCCCGCAAACCAGCTTCCCACCCATTGACTCTGCCTACACTTCCCGCTGCCTCAGCAAAGCAGCCAGCATAATTAACGACCCCACACACCCTGGACATTCTCTCTTCCACGTTCTTCGTTGGGAAGAAGATACAAAAGACTGAGGTTACGTACCAACCGACTCAAGAACAGCTTCTTCCCTGCTGCTGTCACACTTTTGAATGGACCTACTTTGAACATAGAACATTACAGCACAGAACAGGCCCTTCGGCCCTCAATGTTGCGCCGACCAATCAGGAACAAGCAGTGACCCTCTAACCTAAACCATTCCCTTTTCATCCATAAACTTATCTACTAACCTCTTAAACTCCACCAAACTTGGCGCATTTACAACTGACGCAGGCAAGGCATTCCATACCCTTACCACCCTCTGGGTAAAGAACCTACCTCTGACATCTGTCCTAAAACCACCACCCCTTAATTTAAAGCTACATCCCCTCGTGCTAGCTTTCTCCATCCTAGGAAAAAGGCTATCACTGTCCACCCTATCTAAACCTTTAATCATCTTATATGTTTCAATAAGGTCTCCTCTTAGCCGCCTTCTTTCTAACGAAAACAACCTCAAATCCCTCAGCCTCTCCTCATGAGACCTGCCCTCCATACCAGGCAACATCCTGGTAAACCTCCTCTGTACCCTCTCCAATGCCTCCACATCTTTCTTATAATGTGGGGACCAGAACTGCACACAATACTCCAAGTGCGGCCGCACTAGAGTTTTGTACAGTTGCAATATGACGTTGCGGCTCCTAAATTCAATCTCCCTACCAATAAAAGCTAAGACTCCAGATGCCTTCTTAACAACCTTATCGACTTGACTGCCAACTTTCAGGGATCTATGCACAAATACACCAAGATGCCTCTGTTCATCAACACTATTAACAGCCCTACCATTAGCCCTATATTCTACACATTTATTATTCCTGCCAAAGTGAATTACCTCACACTTTTCCACATTAAACTCCATTTGCCACCTCTCGGCCCAGCTCTGCAACTTGTCTAAGTCCCTTTGCAAACTATAACACCCCTCTTCACTATCTACCACCCCACCGACTTTAGTGTCATCTGCAAATTTACTAATCCATCCTTCAATACCCTCATCCAGATCATTTATAAAAAATACAAACAGCAGGGGCTCCAAAACAGATCCCTGAGGTACACCACTTGTAACCGAACTCCACGACGAATAATTTCCATCAACCACCACCCTCTGTCTTCTATCAGCTAGCCAATTCCTAATCCAATTAGCTAAATCACCCTCTATCCCATACATCTGCATTTTCTGCAGAAGCCTTCCATGGGCACCTTATCGAACGCCTTACTAAAGTCCATATATACCACATCAACTGCCTTACCCCCATCCACCTCTTTGGTCACTTTTTCAAAAAACTCAATAAGGTTAGTAAGGCACGACCTATCCTTCACAAAACCATGCTGACTATTCCCAATCAATTCATTTCTCTCTAAATAACTATAAATCCTATCCCTAATAATTCTCTCCAATACTTTGCCCACAACAGAAGTAAGACTCATCAGTCTATAATTCCCAGTAAAGTCTCTATTCCCCTTCTTGAACAACGGGACCACATTCACTATCCTCCTCTCTTCCGGCACTATACCCGTAACGAACAACGACCTGAAGATCAGAGCCAGAGGCTCTGCAATCGCCTCTCTCGCCTCCCAGAGAATCCTAAGGTAAATCCCGTCCGGCCCAGGGGACTTATCTAACTTCAAACCCTCGAGAATATCTAGCACATCCTCCCTATCAACTTCGATACTTTCCAGTTTGCAACCCTGTATCCCAGTGTTCTCCACAACTACATTTACATCTCCCTGCGTGAATACCGAAGAGAAATATTTATTCAGTGCCTCTCCAATCTCTTCAGGCTCCACGCACAACTTCCCACTGCTGTCCATAACTGGGCCTAATCTTGCCCTAAACAATCTTCTATTCTTAACATATCTAAAGAAAGCTTTAGATTCTCCTTGATCCTATCAGCCAAAGTCTTCTTGTGTCGGCAGAGGGAGGCTGTGCGACTCAGATTGAGATAGACACAGTGCAGAGTAAGAACCGGCAGAGGGACCACATTCGCTATCCACCCTAGCTATGACTGTAATACTACATCCTGCACTGTCTCTTTTCCTTCTCTATGAACGGTATGCTTTGTCTGTACAGCATGCAAGAAACAATGCTTTTCATTGTATACCAACATATGTGACAATAATAAATCAAATCAAATTTCAGCTCAATATTCAATAGCTGCAGACAACTTCCATCAAACTACTGCAGAAAGTGCAGATGTATGGGATTGAGGGTGATTTAGCAGTTTGGATTAGGAATTGGCTAGCTGATAGAAGACAGAGGGTGGTGGTTAATGGGGAATATTCAACCTGGAGTGCAGTTACTAGTGGTGTACCTCAGGGATCTGTTTTGAGGCCACTGTTGTTTGCTGTTTTAATAAATGACCTGGATGAGGGTGTAGAGGGATGGGTTAGTAAATTTGCTGATGATACCAAAGTCGGAGGAGTTGTAGACAGTGAGATGGATGTTACAGTTTGCAGAGGGACATAGGTAAGTTGCAGAACTGGGCCGAGAAGTGGCAAATGGAGTTTAATGTGGCAATGTGAGAAAGCTGGCACGAGGGGACACAGCTTTAAATTAAGGGGTGATAGTTATAGGACGGATATCAGAGGTAGGTTCTTTACCCAGAAGGTGGTTAGGGAGTGGAATGCCCTGCCTGCGGCAGTTGTAGATGCGCCAAGTTTGGTGGCGTTTAAGAGGTTAGTAGATAAGTATATGGAAGAGAAGGGAATGGTTTAGTTTGGAGGGTCATTGCTTTTTTCATAATTGGTCGGCGCAACATCGAAGGCCGAAGGGCCTGTTCTGCGCTGTAATGTTCTATGTTCTATGTGTGAGGTGATTCACTTTGGTAAGAGTAATATGTGTGCAGAATATAGGGCTAATGGTAGGACTCTTAGTAGAGTAGATGAGCAGAGAGATCTCGGTTTACAGGTGCATAGATCTCTGAAAGTTGGTACTCGAGTTGATAAGGTTGTTCAGAAAGCATATAGTGTGTTAGCATTTATTGGTACAGGGATTGAATTTCGGAGCCGAGATGTCATGTTGCAACTGTACAAAACTCTGGTGCGGCCGCACTTGGAGTGTTGTGTAGTTTTGGTCGCCACATTATAAGAAAGATGTGGAGGGATTGGAGAGGGTACAGAGGAGGTTTACCAGGATGTTGCCTGGTATGATGGGTAAGTCTTATGAGGAAAGGCTGAGGGACTTGAAGTTATTTTCATTCGAGAGAAGGCGGCTAAAAGGTGACTTAATTGAGACATATAAGATGATCAGAGGGTTAGATAGGGTGGACAGTGAGAGCCTTTTCCCTCGGATGGAGATGGATTGCTAGCACGAGGGGACACAGCTTTAAATTAAAGGGTGATAGTAATAGGACGGATATCAGAGGTAGGTTCTTTACCCAAAGGGTGGTTCGGGAGTGGAATGCCCTGCCTGCAGCAGTTGTGGATGCGCCAAGTTTGGTGGCGTTTAAGAGGTTAGTTGATAAGTATATGGAAGAGAAGGGAATGGTTTAGTTTTGAGGGGCATTGCTTTTTATATTGGTCGGCACAACATCGAAGGCCGAAGGGCCTGTTCTGTGCTGTAATGTTCTATGTTCTATAACACGAGGGGACATAGCTTTAAATTAAGGGGTGGTAGTTATAGGACAGATGTTAGAGGTGGGTTCTTTACTCAGAGGGTAGTAAGGGTATGGAATGCCCTGCCTGCAGCAGTTGTGGACTCGTCAAGTTTAAGGGCGTTCAAATGGTCAGTGGATAGGGATATGGATAGCATTGGAATAGTTTAGGATAGAGGGTCAAAAAATTGGTTACATTGGTCGGCGCAACATTGAGGGCCGAAGGGCCTGTACAGCGCTGTGATGTTCTACGTATTTATGTGCAAATAAAGGATTAAACTTTCATAGAACGTAGAACATTACAGCGCAGTACAGGCCCTTCGGCCCTCAATGTTGCGCCGGCCAGTGGACCCTCTAACCTAAACTATTCCAATATCATCCATATGCCTATCCACCGACCATTTGAATGCCCCAAAGTAGGCGAGTCCACAACTGCTGCAGGCAGGGCATTCCACGCCCTCACCACCCTCTGTGTGAAGAACCTGCCTCTGACATCCTTCCTATAACTACCACCTCTTAATTTAAAGTTACGTCCCCTCGTGTTGGTCATCACCATCTGAGGAAAAAGGCTCTCACTATCCACCCTATCCAGTCCTTTGATCATCTTATACGCCTCAATTAGGTCACCGCGTAACCTTCTTATCTCTAATGAAAATAACTTCAGGTCCCTCAGCCTTTCCTCATAAGGCCTTCCCACCATACCAGGCAACATCCTGGTAAACCTCCTCTGCACCCTTTCCAATGCTTCCACCTCTTTCTTATAATGCGGCGACCAGAACTGTACGCAATACTCCAAGTGCGGCCGCACCAGAGTTTTGTCCAGTTGTAACATAACCTCACGGCTCCTAAATTCAATCCCTCTACCAATAAAAGCTAACACACCGTACTCCTTCTTAACAACTTTATCAACCTGGGTGCCAACTTTCAAAGAGCTATGTACTTGTACCCCAAGATCCCTCTGCTCGACAACACTATTAAGGGTCCTTCCATTAGCCCTATATTTCATATGCCTGTTATTCCTACCAAAGTGAATCACCTCCCACTTATCCGTATTGAATTCCATTTGCCACCTCACGGCCCAGCTCTGCAACCTATCTATGTCCCTCTGCAAACTATAACATCCATCCTCGCTGTCTACAACTCCCCCCACTTTGGTATCGTCAGCAAATTTACTAATCCAACCCTCTACACCCTCATCTAGGTCATTTATAAAAATGACAAAAAGCAGTGACCCCAAAACAGTTAGCTTTTATGTTAAACAAAGAACGTAGAACAGTACAGCACAGTACAGGCCCTCTGGCCCTCAATGTTGTGCCGAGCTATGTCCAATCCCCAGATTAAACTATCCCACTCCCTATCATTCTGGTGTGCTCCATATGCCAATCCAATAACCGCTTAAAGTTTCCTAAAGTGTCCGACTCCACTATCACAGAGGCAGTGCATTCCACATCCCAACCACTCTCTGAGTAAAGAATCTACCTCAGTCATCCTCCTATATCTCCCACCATGAACCTTATAGTTATGCCCCCGAGTAACAGCTACATCCACCCAAAGAAACAGTCTCTGCATGTCCACTCTATCAATCCCTCTCATCATATTATAAACCTCTATTAAGTCGCTGAACAGATGTCTGCATGTCTTTTGGTTTTAGCTTCACTTTAGACTTTGCCTGTGTTGTTATTGAGGTTTTATGGTGTAAAAACTATTAGAAATTAAAAAAACTAAGCTATTGCTTAGCAACCAGAAGCTTTCTCTGCATTGTCGAAACATTTGTGTTCAGTTTGAAGCAGCTGATGCTATTCACAGAGGCTGTCAATTCTGGCAGGACGATACGGGATGTGGGAACAAGTTCCACTCGCTAAAGAACAGCCAGAAATCAGGAATGACTGATGCAGGAAATTAAAGGAGTAAAGAACAGAAGTCTAGGAAAGAGTTCTGTCCAGTGGAGCCAGAAGCAGAGGCAAAGATTCTCAGTTAAAGACAGAACTGCAAGGTACAGACCCGGTGATGTTGCCTAGTGAGAAGGCACATATCTGAAATAACCTTAAGGTTGGACCACCTTAATACAGCCTGTGAAGTAGTAGTGTTTGGTTGGTGCGGCTGGTATCTGATAGATTGCAAAGTATGTAACGGAACCTACAAGAAAGCGAGCTATCTTGGATCTGGTATTGTGTAACAAGGCAGGTAGAATTAGGGATCCTGTTGGGACGAGTGATCATAGTATGGTAGAATTTCTTTTGCAGGTGGAGGGTGAGAAAGCAGGATCCCGAACCTGTATCCTCTGTTTGAACAGAGGGGAGTACGATAGGATGAAAGCAGAATTGGCAAATGTAGATTGGGAGCGCGGATTGGTTGATAGGACAGCTGAGGAACAGTGGAGGATTTTTAAGGAGATCTTTTTTGGTAGAAATATATTCCGATGGTAAAGGAGGACTGTAGGAGAAGGGAAAATCAGCCGTGGTTATTGAAGGAAATAAAGGAGAATATTAAATTAAAAACTGATGCGTTCAAAGCGGCTAAAAATAGTGGGCGATTAGAAGATTGGGAGAGTTTTAAGCAACAACAAAGGATGACTAAGAAGGTGATAAAGAAAAGAAAGATAGAATATGAAGCTAAATTAGCTCTAAATATAAAAAACAACTGTAAAAGTTTTTATAAATATACAAAGAGGAGACTGGCTAGAGTGAATGTTGGACCCTTTGGAAGATGGGAGGGGGGAATTAGCAGTGGTCGATGAGGAAATAGCTGAGATTTTAATTAAGTTTTTTGTGTCGGTCTTCACGGAGGAGGACACAAATAGCTTGCCGGATATTAAAGATAGAGGGTTGGTAGGAGATGAGGTCCTTAATGTAATTACTGTCACTAGAGAGGTAGTGCTTGGTAGACTAACGGGGCTGAAGGTAGATAAGTCCCCAGGACCGGATGGAATGCATCCCAGGGTTCTGAAAGAAATGGCAGAGATGATAGCAGATGCCTTAGTAATTACTTATCAAAATTCGCTAGATTCCGGGAAAGTGCCGGAAGATTGGAAAACTGCTAATGTTATACCGCTGTTTAAAAAGGTAGCAGACAGAAAGCAGGGAATTATAGGCTGGTTAGTTTAACATCTATAGTCAGAAAAATGCTTGAATCCATCATCAAAGAAGAAATAGCGAGGTACCTAGAAAAGAATGGTTTGATCAGGCAGACGCAGCACGGATTCGTTCAGAGGAAATCATGTTTAACAAATTTATTGGATTTCTATGAGGAAGTGACTAGTGCAGTAGATAGAGGGGAACCGGTAGATGTGGTGTTTTTAGATTTCCAAAAGGCATTTGATAAGGTGCCTCACAAAAGATTGCTGCAGAAGGTTAGGGTGCAGGGAGTTGGGGGTAGGGTGTTAGACTGGATAGAGGATTGGTTGTCTAATAGGAAGCAGAGGGTAGGTATTAATGGGTGCTATTCTGATTGGCAGCCGGTGACTAGTGGAGTGTCCCAGGGATCGGTGCTGGGGCCTCAACTATTTACCATTTACATAGATGATCTGGAGGAAGGGGCTGAGTGCAGGGTGACGAAATTTGCTGATGATAAGATGATGAGTGGAAAAACAAATTGTGTAGAAGATGTGGAAAGCCTGCAGAGGGATCTGGATAGGTTGAGTGAGTGGGCAAGGGCCTGGCAGATGGAGTACAATGTTAGCAAGTGTGAGGTTATCCACTTTGGAAGAAATAATAGTAGGAGGGATTATTATTTAAAAGGTGAAAAGCTGCAACATGCTACTGTGCAGAGGGACCTGGGGGTCCTTGTGCACAAATCACAAAAACGCAGTCTGCAGGTGCAGCAGGTGATCAAGAAGGCGAATGCAATGTTGGCCTTTATAGCGAGAGGGATAGAATATAAAAGTAGGGAGGTTCTGTTGCAGCTGTATAGGGTGCTGGTGAGGCCGCAGCTGGAGGACTGTGTGCAGTTTTGGTCCCCTTATTTGCGAAAGGATATATTGGCCTTGGGGTGAGTACAGAGAAGGTTCACCAGGCTGATACTGGAGATGAGGGGGTTAGCTTATGAGGAGAGACTGAGTAGACTAGGTTTGTACTCGTTGGAGTTTAGAAGGCCGAAGGGGGATCTTATAGAGACATATAAGATAATGAAGGGGATGGATAGGGTAGAAATAGAGAGATTCTTCCTGCTTAGAAAGGATAGCAGGATTAGAGGGGCACAGCCTCAAAATAAGGGGGGTGGGCAGTTTAGAACAGATTTGAGGAGGAACTTCTTCTCTCAGAGGGTGGTGAATCTCTGAAATTCTCTGCCTGTTGAAGTGGTGGAGGCTACCTCGCTGAATATGTTTAAGTCACGGGTAGATAGGTTACTGATAGACAAGGGAATTAAGGGTTATGGGGAGAAAGCGGGAAAGTGGAACTGATCCACTTCAGATCAGTTATTGAATGGTGGGGCAGGCTCATGGGGCTGGATGGCCTACTCCTGCTGCTATTTCTTATGTTCTTAAGCATGAATGCACATGACAATCCAGGGCAGAGGAATAGTGAAAGGCTGAAATCCTTGATGTGGATCCTTGGTGAAGACATTCAAAGTAAAACATGACATGGGAGAAGATTCTCAAGTGTGTTTTTCTTGAGTGAACTCTGTAAACACTCATTTGAAAGTCAGAATTCCAGTCTGGGAGAACTAATGAGAAATCTACAGAGTTTAATAGCACAGAAAGAGGCTCTTCAGACCATCATGTTGGGTGGAGCTGCCACTTGATTTCAGAATGTGGTATGCGTGACCACATTTCATCTAAAATACTACAAGGCGTAGGGAGCAGAAATAAGCCATTTAGCCCATCAGATCTGCTCTGTTATTCAACAAGATCATGATTGATCTGATGTAATAATCCTCAACCCCACTTTCCTGCCTTATTCCCATAACCCTCAATTCCCTGACTGATTAAGAATGTGACTCAGCCTTGAACAGATAGAATGACCCAGTCTCTACAGCCAAAAGATTCACTGCCCTCAGAGAGAAGAAATTCCTCCTCATCTCTGTCTATTGGTTTATAAGGACATCTTATTTACTTGATAACATTAGAGTATAAAATATGTTTTGCTAACCTCATAAAGCTGTATATAAAGCTAAAGCTGGGGTGAAGAATTAGCTAATAAATTCTTGTTTAAACAATAATTTTTTTCTTGACAGTTAGTCAGCTTTCCTGTGATCCATTTTTATATCTATTGAGCCAGGGTTCCAATCTGGAAGCGGAGTGTCTAGTACTAACATCACTTGGATCATAACACCAAGCCCCCTGCCTCCCTACCCCTCCCCATGGAGTGCCAATCCCCCTGCTCCCTCCCCCTGGACCAGGCATCCCTGCACATTAACCTGCAAACCGTACTCACCAATGCCATCAGGTATTGACTCCAGTGGATTCTGAGAGAGCAGCAGGTCAGTCAGCGCCACCAGTCCACTGAGCTCATTTGGGAGCATCTCCAGTTTATTTTCCGAAACATCCAGGCAGACAAGACGTCTCAGATTTCCCAATTCCTAAAATAAAGAACAGAGCAGGACACTCAGTCAAGAGTGATCCCATTTCCCACTTCATTCTCAGCACACCCATTCATAATCTATCTGTGGAACAATCAGAAAACTGCACAGCCATGCCTCATGGCTATTGCTCTAGCTATCCCCGCAGAGGGAACAGCACTCTAAAAACAGTACAAATCATCTGGTGACATTGATAGACAGACCACTTCACCGAGTCTCTCCATGCTGCACACTGTGGCAGTGGGGAAGAGAGGACAGTGGGGCTCAATCTCACTCATTCCAGTTGGAGATATTAGAGCACAATTAACTGCATTGGAGAAGCCCAGAAATCAGCTACGTTAAATCCCCCATCAGCTACCCTGAACCAAATTACCCATCACCTGCTCCAAGTAGCAAGGACATTATAAGAAAAGAAAATGCCATTCCCTAACAAACTGAAAAGACAATGGCAGTAATACATAAAACACAGTATTCCAGATCTATCCAAGATCACTGAACTGGAGAAAGCATTAAGTGGAACTAACAATGGTTCTCTGCAATAAGGAGTGGGAGTCCAGGCGGCTGAGTTGCCTGCCTGCCTGTTACCAGAAGCAGGACAAGATAGCAAGGATGGAGGAGGTGGTTCTGCATAATGAGAAGTTAGGCATCAAATTAAGAAGCAGAATTGCAAACATAACCATTAAATTTAATCAGATTAGAGAAAAAAATACCTCGTTCAAAGGTGTAGGAGAAGTGGATTCCTGTACTAGGGAAAGTGGGATTTGTATCATTGGGATTGTCTACACAGGAACAGTGCTGGGCCTGAGGTTTTAGGTGAGCTCCGTAACCAGGGAAATGGAGACAATTTTAAACTAAGTAGTGGGGGCAAGGGATCAAACTTGGGTAGATGTGGTAAACCAAAGTGCAGAAGCAAGGCAAGAGAGAACGTTACTAATATGGGAAATGATAAACAGACCGTGTCAGGGAGGGACAGAGTATAAATCTAAGAATAAACCAGTAGATAAGATTAGATGAGGACAAAATTAAAGGCTCTGTATCTAAATGCACAGAACATTCAAAACAAAGCAGACAAACTGATTGTGCAAATAATAATTAATAACTACACACTTCCTGGGACTTCCTCCCTAACTGCATTCTACCCACACCTCAGGGACTGTAGCGATTCAAGGTTCACCACAGTGAGCTCAAGAGGCAATCAGGGATGGGCAATAAATGCTAGCTTAGTTAGTGACACCCACATTCCAAAACATGAATTTTGAAAAAAACTCTCTGCCTGGGTTTCCTCTGTCTCCACATCTGAGCCTGAACCATCAGGGTCCTGAAGGCTGCTTCAGGAGGTTTGACTGAGAATTTCCAGCAGGTTCTCTTACCGGTGGCAGTGCTGTGAGTTGATTCCTGTCCAACCAGAGTTCCCGCAGATTTGGCAATGCTCCTAAAGTGTCTGGCTAAAAAACAAGGAAATAAAGGAATTACTATCGCACACAGAAGCGCCCAAAGAACATTCAATTACAACATGGGGGGAGCGGGGGTGTAGGCTGCACGCTGGGCACAAAAGGAGTGTAGGCCGACTGGGGCAGGATTACCTTCATTCACCTTCTAATACCTTTTCAAAGGATTCTTGCAAGTTGGTTAAACATGATTTTTCCCTGAGGAAATCCATGTGACTTTCCAATAATTACCCTGCATTTGTCCATGTGAATCTTAACTCCGTCCCAAGCTAGTGTTTTGGGATGTTAAGCTGCAGGGACTGTAGTTATTGAACTGACCCAGTTTTTGAAACCAGTCATTGAGTTGGCTGAAAACTGATGCCTGCAATGCTGGGACTATCACGAGGCAGCACACATAGATCATTCACTTCAAAGTTTGTAGTAAAAGCTGTACAGGTGTCCATATAATTGTGGAGGGAATGTTTGCAGAACCTTCACTAATGTCCACCGCTATTGACAATTTGGATAGGACATGACCACAGAGCATAATGTGATCTGCTGGTTGTGAGATTGTTTAGCTCTAAACATGTATGCTTGTGTTAACCCCAACTAAAGAACTAGCTGGGACTGGAGAGCAGTAATTCAATGGAGAAAGACAGCAGAAAGCTGCAGCAGAGAGGGAACTGGGGACCTCGTGTTTAAATCATACAAGGTAGAATGCAAGTTTAGCAGGTAATGGGAAAGGCAGATGGAATGGGGTATAAAACTAGAGAAGAATTGTTAAAACCATACAAGACACTAGTTAGACCACACCTGGAATACTCTCAACCATTCATCTGAAGAAATATATACTGGCATTGGAGTCAGGTCAGAGAAGGTTAGAACATAGAACATAGAACACTACAGCACAAACAGGCCCTTCGGCCCACAAGTTGTGCCGAACACATCAAAACCTACCCAGCCATAGACCTACCTATAACCCCCAATCCCATTGGATCCCATAACTCATCCAGAAGTCTTTTAAAAGACCCCAGCGAGTTCGCCTCGACCACCACCGACGGCAGCCGATTCCATTCACTCACCACCCTCTAAGTGAAAAACTTTCCCCTAGCATCCCCTCTGTACTTGCTTCCCTGCACCTTAAATCTGTGCCCTCTCGTCGCGACCATTTCAGCCCTGGGAAATAGTCTCTGAGAATCGACCCTATCTATTCCTCTCAACATCTTGTAAACCTCTATCAGGTCGCCTCTCAACCTTCGTCTCACTCAGCTGGCCCTGGAATTTTTTAATGAGGAAAGATTGGGGCCAGTACTCATTGGTGTTTAGAGGAATGAGAGGTGACCTTACTAAGACATATAGGAGCCTCAGGGGATTGACACAGGGCAGATGCTGAGAGGTCATTTCCCTTTGTGAGAGAGTCTAGGACTAGAAGACAATCTCAGAGTAATCTCATTTCAAACCAAAATGAGGAGAAATTTCTTCTCAGGGAGGGGAGTGAATCCGTAGAATTCTTTACCACAGACGGCTGCAGAGGCTGGGTTGTTCAGTACATTCAAGGCTGAATTAAACAGAGTTTTAGTCAGTAAGGAAATCGAAGGTTCTGGGGATAAGGCAGGAAAAGTGGGAGTTGCGGATTTTCAAATCAGTTCAGTGAATGACGGAGCAGACTTGATGGGCTGATTGGCCAACTCTGCTCCTATTCCTGATGGCCCGAGTATAGAATCGATGCTGACAGGTTGCGGCAAACTGATTCATTACCAGCACTTCCAGTTCATTGCTGCCGAGGTCCAACTCCTCCAGTTTTACCAGGAAAGATAGAGACCTACAAAAGAAACAAAACATTTGTAACTAATACATACCCTCAGACAGCGAACAAACCCCCTTCCCCCCACCACCAGAGACTCTCAGAAAGGGGACTGAAATCTTCAGAAATCCCCCAGACAGAATCGATCAGGGAGGGGAGACTCCTCCCAGGGAGAGGAACTCGGAGTCAAGGCCAATACAGACACATTTCACCAGTCACTGAGTAAATCAGACATTTCAAAAACTTCTCTTCGGTATTCACGCAGAGTGCTGGAAATGTAGCTGTGGAGAGCACTGAGGTACAGGGTTGCAAATTGGGGAGTATTGTAGTAGATAGGGAGGATGTGTTAGAAATTCTCGCGGGTTTGAAGTTGGATAAGTCCCCTGGGCCGGACGGGATTTACCCTAGGATTCTCTGGGAGGCAAGAGAGGATATTGCAGAGCCTCTGGCTCTGATCTTCAGGTCCTCGTTGGTTACGGGTGTGGTTCCGGAGGACTGGAGGATGGCGAATGTGGTCCCATTGTTTAAGAAGGGGAAGAGAGACCTTCCTGGGAATTATAGGCCAGTGAGTCTTACTTCTGTGGTGGGCACGGTATTGGAGAGAATTATTAGGGATAGGATTTATAGTTATTTAGAGAGAAACGAATTGATTGGGGATAGTCAGCATGGTTTCGTGAAGGGTAGGTCATGCCTTACTAACCTCATTGAGTTTTTTGAGAAAGTGAACAGAGAGGTGGATGGGGGTAAGGCGGTTGATGTAGTATATATGGACTTTAGTAAGGCGTTTGATAAGGTGGCCCATGGAAGACTTCTACAGAACATGCAGATGTGTGGAATAGAGGGTGATTTAGCTAATTGGATTAGGAATTGGCTGGCAGATAGAAGACAGAGGGTGGTGGTTGATGGGAGATATTCATCGTGGAGTTCGGTGACGAGTGGTGTGCCTCAGGGGTCTGTTTTGGGGCCCCTGATGTTTGTAATTTTTATAAATGATCTGGATGAGGGTATTGAGGGATGGATCAGTAAATTTGCAGATGATACGAAAGTTGGTGGTGTGGTAGATAGTGAAGAGGGGTGTTTTAGTTTACAGAGTGACTTGGACAAGTTGCAGAGCTGGGCCGAGAGGTGGCAAATGGAGTTTAATGTGAAAAGTGTGAGGTAATGCACTTTGGCAGGAACAATAAATGTGTAGAGTATAGGGCTACTGGTAGGGCTCTTAATAGTGTTGAGGAACAGAAGGATCTTGGTGTATGTGTCAATAGATCCCTGAAAGTAGGCAGTCAAGTGGATAAAGTTGTTAAGAAGGCATATGGAGTCTTAGCTTTTATTGGTAGGTGGATTGAATTTAGGAGCCGCAGCATCATGTTGCAACTGTACAAAACTCTAGTGCGGCCGCACTTGGAGTATTGTGTGCAGTTCTGGTCCCCACATTATAAGAAAAGATGTGGAGGCATTGGAGAGGGTACAGAGGAGGTTTACCAGGATGTTGCCTGGTATGGAGGGCATGTCTTATGAGGAGAGGCTGAGGGCTTTGAGGTTGTTTTCGTTAGAAAGGAGGAGGCTAAGAGGGGACCTAATCGAAACATATAAGATGATTAGAGGTTTAGATAGGGTGGACAGTGATAGCCTTTTTCCTAGGATGGGGAAAGCTAGCACGAGGGGACACAGCTTTAAATTAAGGGGTGATAGTTATAGGACGGATATCAGGGGTAGGTTCTTTACCCAAAGGGTGGTTCGGGAGTGGAATGCCCTGCCTGCAGCAGTTGTAGATGCTCCAAGTTTGGTGGCGTTTAAGAGGTTAGTTGATAAGTATATGGAAGAGAAGGGAATGGTTTAGTTTGAAGGGGCATTGCTTTTTATTTTGGTCGGCACAACATCGAAGGCCGAAGGGCCTGTTCTGTGCTGTATTGTTCTATGTTCTATTTTCATCTTCATTTAATAAAGAGGATCATTCTCTTTTCACATTCCCACTGCAGTCCAATGTCCTGCTCACTTGATGCGGTATATGGGAAATTCAGCCACCTATGTAGGGGGCAAGGGGAGACGGGGAGCAGGAGCGAGGCGAAATAGGATACAGTGAAGACAAAAGAGCAGGACACAGTGAAGTCATTCCACAGTTACTCACGTTGGCAGTGTCTTCAACAGGTTTTCTCGGAGTTCCAGTGTCACCAGGTTTGCTAAGCTAGAATCGGACAGAGACAGAGTCAGACCAAACTCAATGAAACAGACTGTGGTTACTCTGCCCAAGCTGTGTTTAATCAATTTCTCCCAATCTGTTTTCAATTAGATTAGATGTTAAAATAGTTACGATCATCGTCAACACTGGGGTCCAAGAAGGCTGTGTTCTCAGCCCCCTACTATACTCCTTATACATCTATGACTGTGTGATCAAATTCCCCTTCAACTCCATTTTCAAGTTTGTTGATGACATCACTGTAGTGAGTCGGATCTCAAACGATGAGACAGAGTACAGGAACGAGCTAGAGAATCTAGTGAACTGGTGCAGGAACAATAATCTCTATATCAGTGTCAACAAAATGAAGGAGATTATCATCGATTTCAGGAAGCGAAAAGGAGAACATGCTCTGTCTACATCAATAGGGATGAAGTAGAAAGGGTTGAGACTTCAAGCTTTTAGGTGCCTACATCACCAACAACCTGTCCTGGTCCCCCCCATGCCGACACTATAGTTAAGAAAGCCCACCAACGCCTCTACTTTCTCAGAAGACTAAGGAAATTTGGAATGTCAGCTACAACTGTTTATAGATGCACCATAGAAAGAATTTTTTCTGGTTGTGTCACAGCTTCGTATGGGTCCTGCTCTGCTCAAGACCTCAAGTATCTACAAAAGGTCATGAATGTAGCCCAGTCCATCACGCAAACCAGCCTCCTAGCCATTGACTCTGTCTACACTTCCTGCTGTCTTGGAAAGTAGCCAGCTTAATTAAGGACCCAACATACCCCAGACATTCTCTCTTCCACTCTCTTCCATCAGGAAAAAAAATACAAAAGTCAGAGATCCAGTACCAGCCGACTCGAAAATCCCGTACAAGCCAACTCCTGCTATCAGACTTTTGAACGGGCCTACCTTGCATTAAGTACACCCTCTACACCCTAGCTATGACTGTAACACTACATTCTGGGTCTCATTTCCTTCTGTATGAACAATGTTTTGTCTCTATAGCGCATAAGAAACAATACTTTTCTCTGTATGTTAACACGTGATGATAATAAATCAAATCAATGAGAAGTGTAATTGTCATCACTGTTTTTATATGGAAGGATCTGACTTACTTTCCAATATCATTTGGCAGAGATTGCAGGGAGACATCATTGAGGGACAGGTGTGCGAGGATCCGTAACTGAGTGAATCCATCAGGCAGCCTGCAAGACACACAATGTGAACACGTGAGGGAGTGGGGGAGAAACACAAAGGTGGGAAGGAAGGTGGCAGACCAGGCAGGATGTGTACGCAGCACGGCAAGGTGGACTTAGCAGAGGAGGGGCCGCAAACAGCAAGGCGAACATACATCACACATCCGAGGCAAACCAGCTACTTTGTTTGATGTAAATCGAAGGAGAAGCTGCTTCAGAACAAGGCTGCACTCCTGGAGACACCTGAATGGCTGCAGTGTCAAAAATGCATTCAGGTTTTGGATACTCACATACAAAGGTTTTTCGAGGGAATTATCCAACTGTATCCTGAGTTTGCAGACTCCACACAGAAAATGTCCCAAGACTAGAATTGAATTCAGGTCCCCGACACTGAGAGGCAGTAGTACCACCCCATTAGTAGTGAAATATTAGTAGAGGGAAGTGAATCAGTGGAATTTATCGCAGAAGGCTGCGGACGCTGGATTGTTCAGTGTTGTTCAAGGCTGAGGCAGATAAGATTTTTCATCAAAAGTGTTGAGGTGAGAAAGTGGATTTGAGTTGGGTGGCTAGGGAGAGGAAAGTCCCCTTAAGTATCAGCATGGATGTGTGTGTGTGGAGCCCCAGGACATTGGTGAGATTTTTAATGACTATTTCTCCGCAGTGTTTATTGATCATGGATGCTAAAGAAATAAGGGAAACTGTTCTCCGGAGCAGAGTTATTTGGAGAGTGGCTGGAGAGAATCCTGACTTGCAATTTCTGTCTTGTACTTTATTTGGTAGAGTGTTTATTTCGTCGCTCCGTAGTGGGAGATAGCGCAGGGGGCTGCAGGGAACGAAGCGCGGGAGTATAAAAGGCCAAGGTAAGACAGCGGGCAGCGTCGGGAGTGGGCAGTGGAGTGAGACGGGAATTAGAGTGAGAACAACAAGGGCTTAAGCTCACTGGGCTTGGGCGAGCGCAGGCTAGGACGCAGTGAGTTACGTGCTTCCTACCTAATCACCTTTAAAGGGGTATATAAAATGCCACGATACTTGGCCAAACGCGTCCACTGTGTAAGCTGCCATACGTGGACCTTCTTGGAGGCATCACGTCTCCCGAAGCCCCACATATGCGCAAAATGTTTAGAACTGCAACGTTTACGAGCAAAGTTGAGACAGCTGGAGCTGCGCTTGGAGGACGTGTGTCTAGGGAGGGAAAATGAGGATACAATGAATAGGGAAGGCAGACCCGCAGGGACCCCAGGATCTAGTAGTAGGGACGGGCTGGTTATAGATACAAGGAACAAGAATAAAAATCAAGGCACAAAGGCCATCTCTAAGGAGGATCCCCAGAAAACCAAGGGGGGGGTAAAAGCTGTGATGGAGAGGGCAGGTGAACATAGAACATAGAACAATACAGCACAGAACAGGCCTTTCGGCCCTCGATGTTGTGCCGACCAAAATAAAAAGCAATGCCCCTCCTAACTAAACCATTCCCTTCTCATCCATATACTTATCAACTAACCTCTTAAACGCCACCAAACTTGGCGCATCTACAACAGCTGCAGGCATGGCATTCCACTCCCTAATCACTCTTTGAGTAAAGAACCTACCTCTGATATCCGTCCTATACCTCATCCCCCTTAATTTAAAGTTGTGTCCCCTCGTGCTAGCTTTTTCCATCCTAGGAAAAAGGCTATCACTGTCCACCCTATCCAAACCTCTAATTATATTATATGTTTCAATAAGATCCCCCCTTAGCCGCCTCCTTTCTAACGAAAACAACCTCAAATCCTTCAACCTCTCTTCATAGGACCTGCCCTCCATACCATGCAACATCCTGGTAAACCTCCTCTGTACCCTCTCCAATGCCTCCACATCTTTCTTATAATGTGGCAACCAGAACTGCACACAATACTCCAAGTGCGGCCGCACTAGAGTTTTGTACAGTTGCAACATGATTCTGCGGCTCCTAAATTCAATCCCCCTACCAATAAAAGCTAAGACTCCATATGCCTTCTTAACAACTTTATCCACTTGACTGCTACTTTCAGGGATCTATTGACACATACACCAAGATCCTTCTGTTCCTCAACACTATTAAGAGCCCTACCATTAGCCCTATACTCTACACAATTATTGTTCCTGCCAAAGTGCATTACCTCACACTTTTCCACATTAAACTCCATTTGCCCCCTCTCGGCCCAGCTCTGCAACTTGTCCAAGTCACTCTGTAAACTAAAACACCCCTCTTCACTATCTCCCACACCACCAACTTTAGTATCATCTGCAAATTTACTGATCCATCCCTCAATACCCTCATCCAGATCATTTATAAAAATTATATATAAAAATTACAAACAGCAGGGGCCCCAAAACAGACCCCTGAGGCACACCAAAGGGAACAGAATGCCACAGACACCGGCGGGAAAGCAGGAGGTGAGATAGTGGTGGGGGATGGGATGGTTAAAGGGATCGATAGGAGATTCTGTGGGGAAAAGAGAGACTCCAGGATGGTAGTCTGCCTCCCTGGAGCAGGAGTCCAGGATGTATCAGAGAGGGTAGAGGGAATTTTGAAGGGAGAAGGGTCTAAGGCAAATGTAATAGTTCACATAGGACAAAAAGATGTAGGAAGAAAGCGCAGGGGGGACTTACGTAAGCAGTTTAGGGAGTTGGGGGCTCAACTGAAAGGTCGGGCCTCCAGGGTGGCGTTCTCTGGGCTGCTGCCTGTGCCCGGGACCGATTGGGTAATAAATGAGACACTCCAACTAAATGCGTGGATGAGGGATTGGTGTAGGGCAGAAGGCTTCATATTTATTGATCATTGGGAAGTCTTCAGGAGGGAGGGGCACCTATTCACGAGGGATAGGGAGCAGTTGACTGGGAGGGGAACACATATTTTAGCTGGGAGGTTAGCTGGAGTGTTTCAGAAATGTTTAAACTAATAGGGAGGGAGGGTGGGGAGACAGCGGGAACTGGGAGTGGGATAGAGAGGGATGATAGGGTAACACCAGTAGGTAGAAAGGAATATCCGAGAGCTGAGGGTCTTCAGTGCATGTGTTTTAAGGCGAGGAGTGTGACTGGCAAAACAGATGAACTGAAGGCAATAATGTTCACGAGGAGTTTAGAAGTGGTGGCGGTGACCGAGACGTGGTTGAAGGAGGGGCAAGACTGGCAATTGAATATTCCAGGGTAGAAGTGTTTTAGGTGTGACAGAGTTGGTGTGAAGAGAGGCGGGGGAGTGGCTTTATTAGTTAAGGACAACGTCATAGCAGTGCAGAGGGAGGGAGGTATGGATGATTTAGGAATTGAGTCTCTATGGGTGGAGTTGAGGAATAGGAAGGGAGTGTTTACTCTGTTGGGTGTTTACTACAGACCGCCCAACAGCCCACGGGCCGCGGAAGAAGGGATATGCAGGGACATTTTAGATAAGTGTAGGAAAAATAGGGTGGTAGTAGTGGGAGATTTCAATTTTCCTGGAGTAGATTGGAATGTGCCCAGGGCTGTAGGAGTGGATGGGGAGGAATTTGTACAGTGTGTTTTGGAAGGGTCCTTGGAGCAGTATGTGGATGGCCCGACTAGAGAGGGGGCTATACTGGATTTGGTTCTGGGAAATGAGCCAGGCCAGGT